>ML776614.1:511801-525315 GCA_009831015.1 Picea engelmannii
ACAATAGATCTTGTCTATTTTAATTTGTTTATGTTTCTGTCCCCAAGGGTTAGGTATTCAAGGGTTCTACAGACAAGGGTTTTCCCTGTGCTATAGCTCTCTGATATACGTGCGGGGTCCAACAATAATACTCGGCCTAATATCTTAGGGCACTAACTAAGGAGGATAGACCGTACCCTTAGCCGTACTATCTGACTACCCAGGTACTAGAGAGTATCTTCCCGAGTGTTGTTCTCGGTGACACTATAGCAGTCAGGTGGCCGATCGGTTTATCTAAAGAGGGATTTAGGTAATCTAGGCCGATCTATACACAAGTGATGTCTGATGCGCTACCACTCGAAGGGGTACCAACAAGGGTTACAAGGGTGGCCAACAGATGTTCGCTTAAGTATGACTTGTATTTTCTGTGTGTATGAATCCCTCAATCACGGGTTTATGCGCATAACGATAGATCTTTGTGGCTTAAAGATGTCGGAATACGTCTCTACCCTGAAAAAATTTAACCCACACTTTCTTCCGAGGAAAGTGCTCTGATACCACTTGTAATATACCAGATATAAAATGTATGCAGAACATAAATAAAATGCTAATAATGGCAGAATAACAACAATATAACCAGAAAATTCACCACAATAACACTGAAATGATATAAGAATAACAACAGAAATAGCACTTTGAATCTGAAAGCAATGTTAACGAGCCTCTTCGAGGGGGCAACCTCCAGTTGAGCAGAGCTCTATTACAATAATATCCAAGCTAGGGTTCTCATACCCTCGACTCCTATTTATACTAAAAGGAAGCATCTAGAGGAAGATCCTTTTAGAAGCGGAAGCTTCTATTAGGTCTTCCTACATCCTCCTTATTCTATTTTATTGAAAGGCCTTATTAATATTGATCTTTATTACATCCGAATATATTGTTCTACCTATGTGCGGGTTAGGACCCTAACAACTACCGATGGCGGGGGTTGAGGCATCTTCGACAAGCAACTATTTTGGAGGTGCAACACCCTTCAAGGTACAAGTAAATTTTGATATCCCCTTGTTTGAAGGCCAGATAGATGCATATGATCTAGAAAAATGGTTGAATATGCTAGAAGGTTATTACTCCGTCCAATATTTTTCCGACAGTGAAAATATCACCTTTTCACTCCTTAAATCCCTTCCCGATGTCAAATCTTGGTGGGAAGGTTACTGGGAGAGGTACATCACGAATGATTCTACACCATTCAAGAGATAACCCACCTGGAAAAACTTTGTAGATGCCCTAAAGGAGGAGTTCTACCCTATCGAAAACTATGATGACCAGTACATGAGATGGATGACTATGTGTCAGAAAAGAGATCAGACGGTGTCAGAGTACACTAACATATTTCATACCTTGCGCTCAAATTTGGGTACCAAAGACTCCGAGCGACATCTGATTTTGAAGTATTGCAGTGGTCTACACAGGTACATCCAAATAGAGATGGATTTCTTGGACATCTCCTCACCAAGCACCTCTTATCGATATGCAGTCAAAATTGAGTAGAAATTCAAGCAATAGAGTAAGCGGGAGTTCGGGTTTGAAAATATACCACAACATAATCATGGAAAAGGAAACCCTAACTCACAGAATGAAGGACAGAGAAAGGAAGGCCAAACTCAAGATATCCAGGCCAAGACATATGAAAAGAAGGGAAACGAGAAGTCTAAGAAAGACACCAGAAAGTGGTGTGAGAGCTCCACAACAGCCCCTGGCACAACACTGATGAATGTCGCTCGAAATAGTCATTGTTGGCCGAGCTCAAAGAAAAAGAATTGGAACATGACTTCAACTTTGATTCAAATCAAAATAAAGGGAAGAATATCATAGATGCATAACCCACTGCTACCATCATGACCACAACAATAAAACTAGAAGAACCAGATGAGCTTGAGGAGGAGGAGCGCCTCTTCCACTCGTATATGTAGGTAAATGGGACCCCACTACATTTCATTGTTGGCAACGGGAGCAAAAAGAACCTAATCTCGGTTGAGGTTTTCAAGAGATTGAAGTTGCCAACTATGCCACACCCCCAACCATACACCATTAGATGGTTGAGTCAAGGACAAGACATTTGTGTAAGCCAACAATGTCGCCTATCCTATGGCATCAAGCCCTTAAATGATGAGGTAGTGTGTGATGTTGTTGCACTTGAAGTATATGATGTTCTTTTAGGACAACCATATATGTGGAAACGTCAATCTATCTATGAGTCTCGGCCCCATAATGTCATTGTTACTATGGGATGTCATCTCAATATGGTATCAGAGGTAGCTCCAACTACTGCCACTTCACTGATCTCAGAAAAACAATTTTGCAAAGTAATCTCTGAGACCAAAAAGTTTTCCCTCTTCATGATCAAGTTAGATGGTGAACAAAAGGTCACTACGATCACTACAACCTCGTCCCAAGACGTTTCTATCCAACATAAGAAATTCAACAAGATTGTAGAGGAACACAAAGAGAATGGCAATCTTCCATATGTTCAACATAGCTCTATTGGCCACGACCCTTTTCAAGTGTGCTTGGGGTTCCAACCATTATCCCCCATTGATATAACTCTTCTTGTTGCATCTTCACTAACATAGTCCTCCCACACTCAGGCCAAGGAAGATCATGCAACCAGATCTATTGGATGGGTCCAACACCCCCAACAGGTTCATGACATCCTTCCATAGGAAAAGTACAAGTCGTACATTTACTTCAACAAGGAAAGAAACTCACCAAGGTTCAGATTTAACAAAATTTTCTCCATCGCCCAAGGGAACTTGACGCAATGGTGACCATTTCTTCCTAGGGGGGAGGAATGATCCAGATGGATCTCGGAGGCCATCTACCTTTTCCTTGAATCAACATTTCAAGCCTATGGTTTTGATAAACCATGATATTCACCCTTTTGATGGGGAATGGAATGTAATGCCATCTTCATTTGTTAATTAAAAAGATCATGTAATAATATCCTAGTGGTCTTATGTACATGCATACAACATAGCGTTAATGCATTGGATCCCAATAAAACTCTGTAGTTAAGCACACTCAGGCTAGAGTAGTACTAGGATGGATGACCACTCGAGAATTCCTTATGTTTTACATGCCTATGGCATTTTATAAACTTAGACTGATTTATCCCACGTGCATCATGGGAATTGTTCTCCTCTCACTCTCTCATATATAATTGAGGTTAAGGAGGTCCTTTAAGCATGCAATGGAGTGTGATGTAAAGCTTGTTGCGAATGAAGTGTAGCCAACATCTCTTTCTTTTCAGAGATAAGCTACCAAATTCTTCCGGTTTGTGTTCTACAATGTTTTTCTATCTTATTCATTAATAGAAGTTGGGTTTCACTGTATTTATGTGTTATCTTCTATATTTTTGTTTTTGTCTCATTTCTTTCTCAGCATAATCTGAATCAGGGTGGCTTAAAACCTTTCTTCCTTTGATCATTTTTACCCTTCATCTTGTCATTCCAAGATTTTTGGAAAACTAACCTTCCTCTACTCTACTCATAAATATGCTTTGCTCTGCATATGGCTTCCTCCAAAGTCTTAGGGTTATCATATTGTACCTTGTCACTCTAGAAAGAGGGTAACCCACTAAGAAACCTTTGGATTTCGACCTTCTCATCCCTTATGAAGTCAACATACTTCAACAATTCAAAGAACCTCTTCTCATATTCCTCCATTATCATGCTTCCCAACTTGAGTTCAAAGAAGTCTTTCATATTCCTTTCATAATAATGTTCGGACAAATAATTCGCTTGGAAATATCCTTTGAACTGCCTCCATGAGATCCTCTTCTCTTCAAGGTGCTTGGATTTTCTTAAGCTAATCCAACCACATGGTTTCCTTTCCTCTCAATTGGTAGGTTGCAATTCTAGCTTCTACCCTTGAGGGGTAATCTTGCAATTGGAAATATTTCTTCATTTCCAACAAACAGGCCTTGGCCTATTTTCCTTTCCTATGCTCACCATTGAAAGTTGGTGGCTTAATTTTCCCGAGTTCACCTTACAAGGTGTTTGCGCCATGCCTTCTTCTCTTCCTCTGAATAGGAGACACACCTAGGCTACTCCCTAGCCCTGAACTTCCATGCGCTCTTCTAGTGGATTGACATGGAAAATGATGGTCCATGCTCATGCTTCTCGATTGTCTATCATTCCCATGATAATCCTTTCTTCTATGAGATATGGATGCAGTCACTTGTCTAGCACTAGCTTCTTTCTTTGTTCCAGATTCTTTGTTAACTTTCTTATGCAACATATTCAAACTATGAAGTATCTCTTCTAGAGCCTTCATAATCCATTAATTATCTGCTCTATAGCTATGCACTTCTCTATGCAGACTTGTCATAGTTATAGGCTCTTGTTTGCCTCTTCTTTCATTTGACTTTGTCTCAGCATTTCCCATGTTGACATGAAGACCTTTGACCTCCTCTTCATGGTTGTAAGATTCCTAGGCATATTCCATAACTCCATTCCTCATATAAGAACCAAAGTTGTTTTCTCATACCTTTAATTCTGCAAGAAATGTGCATGTAGCAATTATTGTTAGAACATGCATAACATAAAACATTTCATTAATTAGAATAGAATTTATTCTTCTCATAAATTTATGAAGAACATAATGCGCCAATTCACAATATGATTCCTTATATGCATTCCTCTTTGAAACAACTCTCCAATGCATGTACTCATGCCTCATTCCGAGCGAAGAGTTACAACAATACAAGTTGCAATTTTCCACTTATTTACTGCTACATAATTGATTTATTGGTTCCTGGGAAAATTTCATTGCTCAATTAGTAATTCTGGGTGGACAGATGTCTTCTCCTCCTCAAGACCATTCCAGGGACTATTTGTTTTCTCAAATCCAAGCTCCAAGTTGAAAGATATGGTCTGAAGAAGTTTAGATTGCTTTTCCCAATTTATCCATGTATGCTACATGCGTCTTCTTTTACTTCCTGCACTTTTTTACATACCCAGATTCCAAATCTAGCTCCATGGTTGTCTTCTATGGATCATAAGATTTCCGTAGATTACTTTTGTGCCTAAAACGAACTTCTGAGCAAGGAGTTATTCCCTCTGGAAGTAAATTGGTGCCGAAATTTTACCTTAACTGTTTCAACTATAACTTTTTCATACGAGCTATGTTTTGCGCCTAAAGTAGCTTATTGGAAAGCTCTCTCCGAGTTCTTTTATATAATTGCAGAGAAAAAATGTACCTTGGTATACTCTATTATTATGGGTTTTTATTTCCTAAAAACATCGTTTAGGGCCACAAAATTGTCGAGCAAGTTCATGACCTTCAAAATCCTGAAAAAAAATCATAGAAAATTGATTGTTTTGTTGTTATATCAACCTTTAAATCTGAACCATTGATCTCAAAATCGGGTATGATCTTAGTCGTCAATTTAAACTCCATTAGCGATCGACATTCTCCTTGGTGCACACAACACCTTTCCAAATTGTCGACCTGACCATCGATCATCGACCCTTTCCATTGACAACTGAATGCAATACATCCCTAAATCGACCAACCCAACCATCGACCATCGACCATTTCTATTGACTGACGAAAACACTTCTATGATTCGAATGACCTGACCATCAGTCATCGGTTATTTATTGGCTGATGTGGCATGACACGTAGATACTGACGTGGCATGACACGTAGAATCTAACATGGCACTTTGGTTGATGTAGCATGACATCTCATCCCCTATTTTCTTCATCGACCATTGGAGGTTTCGCTTAGACGACCCAAACACCTTGTCGAATCAACTGACACCCGATCATCGTAATTGACAATGACACTTTCTCTTGCTCGATCAAAACACTTTATCTGATTGGCCGACACCCGACCATCGGTTGTCAACGATTTTTATTGGAAACTAAAACAATTCACCAATCCGACCGAATCGACCATTGACCATCGACGATTTTCTTTCGCTAACTCCAACACTTAGAAAATTTTCGACCGAACCCCCAATGAATTTGGACCATCCATCTCCCATTCAAAAATATCTCTGTCTTTGATCTATCAAACCTCACCCAACTCTATCGACGCCCAATCATCGACCATCATCCATCGAAGATTTATTTTGGTTGATCGAAACTCTTCACCAAACTCGTCGATTCGACCATCGACCGTTGGTGATTCCTCTTAGTGAATTTCCAACACTTAGAAAATTTTGACTGAATCCTCAATGAATCTAGGTCGTCGATTTATCATTCAAAATGATCTGAACCATTGATTTTCTCCATCTCCCATTGACCAAAAATGAATCCAGGCCGTCGATCTGTCTCATTTTCCCAACTGTCGAAAATGAATCTCAGTCGTTAATCTGCTCAACCTTCTAAACGGTCAAAACCTTATAATTTTTCAAATTTATCACAATGAATCTAGGTCATTGATCTTGAGATCAAACGTGATCTTGGTCATCGATTCTTTAAACTTTTCCTAGTGCTACAATGACCATTAAAAAGTGAATTTTTTACCTTTCATGTTGAATTCAGCTCTGCAACCTGTAAATTCACGCCCCATATCATCTCTTTGACTTCTCTGAGGCATTTAAAACTTGAAATTTTCTCACGAATTTGGGGATTTTTCTCTAATTTCTTTGTTTTTCCCCAAATTCGCACGGAGCGAAATCTGCAACAACAAATTTTCCCAATTTTCACTGGTTCTTGGCCCATACAAGACCAATGTTTGAACCAAAGACTTTGATACCATAATTAAACATTCCCTAGCCCAACCGAGGTCCATTATGTGTGGAATAACTCATAAAAATAAAAATAAAATTGTTAACTAAATTCATGTAGCTTCCAACTACGAATTAAAACCAAATTTAGCTATTGTTTGATACCATTAAAATGATGCATCTACAACATTCTAAAACAAACAAGAATTCAACTAATAACTCATTTCTGCAGCATATAAATCAATCTCATACACAGATTTCATGCACAACAATTAAAATTCACAATGCAACTAGAAAACAGATAAAACACTTATCTCTTTACAATAGTTGTGCAACCAGTTGCTTGGGACAAACGTTCCACCCAACCATAGACTTTTTATTCCAAATATCAACAACAAGTCACCCCTGAGTCGGGGCTAGCAATCCACAAAAGAGGGTGGTCTCTCACTGTCCACTCACAGCTAAAAAATCCCACAACCCTCTGGTACTCTCCTACAATTATCCTGATTTTCCGCCAGCGCTTTTCCTATCGACCTTCCCAACCCAAGGAATGTAACCCTTCACTGATCTCAGTCCCTCAAGCGTCCCATTCATTTATCATGTTCTCTTTGGCATAGGTAACCAAGAATGTCTCTGCTGAGAACTCAAGGGAACTCACTGCCAGGAAAACTACCAACAAACAACTACAAACACTTGTTGTTACAATGCAACTCACACACGAGTTCACTCTTCAAGCTTGACAATCTAAATCTTTAGTCTTCTGGTCCAAGTACGATCCAGAGCTCCAACATGCTCCAAATTTTCCCTCCATGGATGCTCCAACTTCAAGCACTCTTTTTCTGCTCTCCTATTGTTGTTCATGCCCAAAAACTTGAATGTCTAAAAGTGTTGTCATAACCCATATGTATTTCCTCTCTTTGGATTGCTTGCTTGCTTGATTCACACACTTCCTTAATATGATTGTACTCATCCCCCATGCTCCCAATAAGTATGGGATGTGACTTCTCACACACACCCTCTTACATGCATTCAATAATTGGATTTGGGGACACTCAATCGGAAAATAGAGTTTAATACATAATGATAATAAAATTCAAGAATGTGGGTTGAATTAATAGACATGGGTAATTCCCCTTGGACCCCTCTTAGACATTCTCGTAGACCCTCCCCTCTCTTGTGGATTAATTCAACTGTCATATTTGTCCATGTCCCCCTTAGCAGCTGACATCGGATTTTATTATCAAAATTGGAAATACAATTCGTATATTACATCATTTGGCCATAGCCACACATTATATTTACATTAAGCATTAATTAAAAAGGATATTATAGCAGAGATATTACAAATAGCATCAAATCTTCTTTATTGATTAACTTACATGTAATAACATCAAACTATTATATGTGTTTACCTTGTTAAGGGTAGGCAAGGGAGCAAAACCATCTTTATTTATTAACTTATATGTATTGGCATCAAACTATTATATGTGCTTCCCTTACTCATGACATATAAGGATTTATTTATTAACTTACAATTAATAGCATCATACTATTACATGTACTTCCTTTATCCATGGCATGCAAGGGGTCAAAACCATCTTTAACACTTAGAATTTTTTTCACAATGATGATGAACGATACCAAACTAAGACATGATCTTCACTTTACCACTATACACCTAATATAGCGCCCACTAGAGAAGGGTTAGATTTTTTTTTACAATGATAATGAACGATACCAAACTAAGACATGATCTTAACTTTACCACTATACACCTGATATAGTGCCCACTGAAGGAGGATTAAAATGATGATGAACACTACCAAACTAAGACATGATCTTCACTTTACCACTATGCACCTAATATAGTGCCCATTGGAGGAGGATAGTTAATGTAATCCATAACTCCGCCTCCTTCATAATCCATTATTACATTAAAAACCTCATTTTTCCATTAATAATTCAATATGCTACTATTTCCATAGAGACCAACATCCAAGAGAAAAAAATCATAAGTGTGTTCACATGTAACCAGGGCCCAACAGATTGAGTCTACTTAAGTGTGACAGTCAACGATTTATTGGGCTCACAATAAATGGTGTAAACTTTTTATCCTTCTTCAATGTGAAACTTCAAGGTGAGTCACCAATTGTGATTCCTCTTATATATTAATTCAATTAAAACATCCCACCTTGTTGGGTTCCTTTTGTTAATAATGATGAGTGAGGATTGATGTTCTTAGTTATATGTTATATGTACCGGTGTAAGAAGCACCCTTGAGTCCACATGAACACTATATACCCCTCAAGTGATATGCATACAACATCTTTGTATATATATATATATATATATATATTGTTTGCCACTGGGTTCCTATTACTCAATCTCTTATGTCGGTTGTTGGTACTCTTATTAGTCCCTGCTGTAGGCATAGAGGGACTAATATAGCGATCGATAAATCGTTGACCTGGCATTAGCTTGTGCGTTGACCAGAAATATTTGCCTATTGTCTATTGTTGGAACAAGGGAAGTGAAAATATCAATTTTTATATAATAAAAAGTATCATGTTTGTCAAGATCTAATTGGACAACGGATTGGAGGTCTTATTGCCGCCTTCGCTATTCCCAATGTAAAATATGTTTGCATTTCCAAAGTATTTGGTAGTATATGGTATTTTTGATTCATAAATTTTGTTATGCATTCCTGGAACGTGGATTAATGTTGGCATTAGTTCGAATGTTTCCCTTAGCATTTTCTACTGGGTGGAATACATTCTCCACGATATTGCTATGTCTGATTTTTTCTTTATTGTTGCGTGCTTCGAGAGAAAAGTCCCGCCACGCTACATCTTTTCTTAAATGCTTGCACAGGCCTGCGCCCTTTGATGGTCCTTACTGTCTTAACTGTTTACCTAAGAACTCTGCCAGTCTTAAATGTTTATTGTGCATATGCCTTGCAATACAGTTTTGTCCATGCCCGACATCCCTTCTCTTGTGCTCCATCCTTGTTCATTGTTTCGTTCCATGAATCTAGTTCTTGTCTGATTCAACTTTGCAAAGTTGAGGTCCTGCACTTGCAATTCGATCTCTTCATGGTTGTTCACTGGTTTGTTGTTATTCAACTTTGCAAGCTATTGAACCTGTTGTTGCGGTTTGCATTTTTTTGGGTGCTGAGGTCTTCTCATCCTTTGTTGATGGGTAAGTTTCCCTGTTCTTTTTGATTTTCATTATTTTGTTCCAGACCATTTTTGTTTGTGCTCTTAGTTTATGTTCCTGGAAATAATGTGTCTTCATATGGTGGATGTCGCATCCATAGTTTTTCCAAAAATTGCAATGCAGAGGGATTTACGAAAAGTAGTTAGGAGCTATCAGAAGAGGGAACCATCGGGCAGGGTGTAGATGCAATGTATGCTTCTACTCTGTGGGTCGGAAAACTGCGTCTGCCTGTTTTCTTTCTGCTGAGTTAAGTTATGGTTTTATTTTTTTGCGGTCTTTCTTCTGTTTGGATCAGTTTCCAATGTCGGTCTATTTTCTTCTCATCTTCTATGGGAAATAGGGGGGATTTAAGTTGAGAAGAAGAAGGTTTAAAGATACATACAGGGATTGGTGCGCTATTTTGCTTTTCTTTTTTATTTTGCTAGTTTTTATTTTTTTTCCTGTGCTTTTCTCTATTTTGATAGAAACTGAAAGTATCTAGCAAACAGCTTCAAAATGACAGTTGAAAATATGAAAGAGGTAATAGATGTTGAGTCGTATGAAAAATATACACAGTCCATTGTACACGACAACATTGACATGGTTTTGCATAGGAATGGCCTTTTTAGATTGGATGCATTCTCGTATACTGTTAGGGATTGCCTTTTCGATACATTCTAGGTTCTATTGAATTTTTGGTATTCGTCGACCGAGATGCACAATGGATTGATAGATTATTTCTTGGCCTGTTTTAAAAATGGCGATGTTGAGGCGTTGTAGTCCTATGAATGTGAATTGGAATCTGATTTTCTTCGGCAGTTGCATGGAATACATGATGTGGCTATGTATTTTTCAAAGATGTGGTTGTCTGCATCTCCATTTCTGCCTGCACATCATAGGGGACTTTTGGGAGATACATTTTGTATACGGTGGTTGTCTAAGTGGCTGAATATATTAGTTGGCATATGGTCATTGACAAGAAAAACAAGATATCTACTATTCAACAAAAGTGCACCTGACAATCCATGTTGCATCTTGTTCCATGATGCCAATGCGCTCAGTGGCCATCATGAACCATTGTTGTACAAAAAAATGTCCATATGCAATATAGAAGGTCCTCGTATCTACTTGTCCATTATTTGCAAAGAACTTCAATCGTAATGGAAACAATTTTGGATGGTATAGATTGCTATGGTTTACAGCTGGCAACAAATGTTGTGTCTAGCTGTGGAGATAGTTTGTTTAATGCAATTTGTTGTTTGGTAATAGCCGAGTTTGATGTTCATTCATTGTGTCTTTACACTGTACAGTCTTTCTGCAATGTGATTATAGGCGGCAACGAACAGGCTTCTAGGTGATTGCATCAACACCTTTGCCCATATCTCGTGGAAAATATGTCGGCAGTTGGAAGTTGGCAGGAATACCTTGTGAACATGGCGCTTCCATATGAAGAAGGGAATATGGAGGGTTGTAGATTCTGTTTGCAATGGTTGTCTATGGTATTCAGAGTGAAGATCCAGGTTTGGTTGGCCTCGCCAGCTGGCACTATCCATTCCTGGGTTACCGATTCAAATTACGGTTGAACAATTCACATCCTGTCATTGAAAACAGATACAACACATATCCATTATGAACCTTTTCTTGGAGATATCGGTAGTTCAGGGTTGAGTGTGCATGCCACCCAAATGACATCGAATCTACATACCCATGGAATGCTTTTTAGTGAAAACGAGAGTCCTCTCGGTTGCGATATGGGAAGACAGGGCTTGAACAAAAAAAACATGCGTAGAATTCGTTTCAGTTGTGATGAGGCCATAGAGGGCTTAAACAAAAAATGTAGAGTAAGTTATCACAATTTGAAAAAAATTATTCGTCAAATTCGTCCAACTTCTGATAAGCAAATAGAGGCCTTGAACAAAAAACGTAAAATAGTTTCTGAGAAACTGGGTGAGAGTGAAATTCATCCCAATTGCCACTAGGTCATCCCGCCCTTGGGCAAGAAACATAAAGTAAGTTACCACAACTTGAAAAAGGTCATGTGCGAGAGAAAAAAATACATTGCTACACTTCCTTTTAGAGAGAAACTCACATATGACAATGTAAAGAAATTTGTTCGTGCAGAACAAAACATAACATGTGCGATTGCATATCCCAGAATGGTCATGCAACTGTGGAAGTTCATGGTGTACATGAAAAATACGAAACAGTTTCTACCCATACTTCCCTGCGAAAAAAAAATGCAAGACAGACCTACATGAAACAAATGAAAGACACTCCTTCCATTGCATGTGCAATTTGTGAACAATTGATTTTTTCAAAAAACAGTAACTCTTTCACGCTTGATTTGAAGGCATAATACCTTCAGCTGACAGCCCATGATAAACCATTTTCCAGTGAGAAAGTTTGTCTTCCATGCAAACGATTTCTTGAAAATGGAAAGCTGCCACAGTTTGCAACCCCTGACCGAATAAGATGTAATACACCACTAGCAGATGTAAGTGCACTTACATAACTTGAGGAGAGACTTGTCTCTCTGCGAATTGCATTTGCTCAAATCAGACCTTGGGGCTATAAGTGACCCTAGATGGGCTTAACAGGATCAATTATTAATGTGCATGTTCAACTAGATGTTGTGCAAAAAGCGTTGCCACAGTTCATTAACAATACAATTACAATCGTTGTGGCTCTGAAAAGACGCTTGCAATACAAAAATGTGTATCAGACAAGCAAAGTGCGTGTGCATGCTGTTATGAAAGAATTAAAGGAATTATGTTCCAGGGCCCTGTACAAAGCAAAGAACATTTGTATAAATGCCAACTGGAACAATGTTCTCGCAGAAGAACATGGCAACTCTGCAGAGACTCTCAAAAATCCCAGTGATTCTGATACAAGTGATGAATCGGAGAATGAAACACCTGTTGAAACATTGGTCCATGGATTCACTGATTCACAGTGCATTCGTGACTTGCAAGACAAAATTGTCGAAAACGCACCTGACGAGGGGCAACGCCCACTTGGAATATTCAAGGACAAATTCATTGAGGAAATGAACTTTCCAACACTGTTCTACGAAGATCCATGTGGCACTGATATTATAGAATGATCCAGTTATCATAAAATAGTCCAATGGGAGCTACTACATTCAAGCGGTTACTTCTCCTGTCACATAACAAATTTGTTTTACAAAATAATGTGCATAATAATAGAGCAAGTTCTATCCTGCATGTGGGTCCGAATAAGAAAAGGCCAGTTACAAGGAAGAAATTTTTTGGCCAAGGATGTGAAGTACAAAGTAAACCTAGAAAAAATTCTGAAATTTGATATTGGATACATAGATTTCAAGAACATCAACACCTCTCCTGAGTATTTGCAACAAAACAATTTTTTTTTTTTGCAATGATCCGGAAATTGGGGCCGCCAACATTTTTCATCACATTTACAAGTGCAGAGCATTGCTGGGATCCATTGGTGGCTTTCGTTTCCGACCTGCATAGTAACAGGAAACATAAAAAAAAAACCGATACACTGGAAAATAACGACATTGACTACCTCATAAGAAAAGACTCGGTGACATGTACTCGATACTATAGACATAGAATAA
>ML776614.1:542472-558391 GCA_009831015.1 Picea engelmannii
TTTTTTTACCATCCTTGCTCCTACTTGGGAAGAGTGAAGAACCATTGATAACTTTTATTGGACACAGATACAATTGTACATCCATATAAAAAATGTATTTTTTTCTCTTTGGAGTTTATTTTTGAATAAGGCATTGCACGAGTTATCAACAAAGGACCCTAGTTTATGGAAGGTGTTGAGTTATTTATAAAACCATAACAATGTCTCTTCAACTTGTACATAAAAACTATGCTTGAGGTTATGACATTGTTCAAGTTATTTTCAATGCGCCAGGTAAGTATATCTCCTTGGTGCCAAAAATTTGTAAGCATATTTATGCCCCTATGCTTGAATATGTATTTATGTAGATTTAAGCAAAAGTCTTCTTAACTAAATTGTGTTGAAAAGTGGAGATCAACATTGGACTCAATCCCTATATTACAAAAACATTGTCTTTCATTGAACATTTTGTTTTGACTGTAGTCATGTGGCAACTTCCTACAAAGCAAAGTCTTTAAAAGCTCTCAATGAAAAAAATAAATAAATAGAACACATTATTAGTCAAAAGATTTGAAAATACACAATGATTGGAGACCCAAATGAGACTAGTCCAATAAAACTCAAACCTATTTTTTTAAGAAACCACTACAACTTCAACAATTATTAGAATGGAAAAAGACATTATTCCAATCATATTTCAAGCAATCATATTTCAAGAGGAAACTCACCTCCATTAATAAGAAAGAGGTGACATTACTCAAATTCCTTGTCCAATCATATTTCAAGAGGAAACTCACCTCCATTAATAAGAAAGAGGTGACATTACTCAAATTCCTTTGGGATTCATATCATTTTTCTTCAAGAGATGTAGAAAAGCAATTGAGGGTGATATATACTTCAACAATCAACATTCTAATACATTCTAATGGGTAATAGGTAGTTAGATAAAAGTGATGAAAACTACATGGCAAAATGGAGATGCATGATTGTCACTCACAACTTTTGCTTATGAAGTGTATTCCTAATTTTGTAAATCAATGATGTTAAATATGACTATGTTAAACAAACTAATAATTAGTCAATTAATATATACACAATTTTGATATGGCGTAACAAACACAAACATGACCAACTTGAATATGTGACAATTATGTGTACATTTTCTTGCATATAATAAATTTTTTTTGTTTCACTCAACAAAAAGAAAAGATTTTTATATGGCTAATTCTATGGTTGAACTTGAATACCTTGGTGTGCCATTCTCATTATGAGCATTGTTGGTTACATGCATTTCTTCATCAATGACAACTCATACTTTAGCATTTACAACAATCACAATGTTATTATACATTTTTTAGCCTTTGAGTATAAATTAGAAAAAATAAAATTTATATTGGCTAGATGAGAGGATAATGGTTGTTCATAGTACAATTTGAGTTGTAAGTGTTCTAACTCATATTTATACACTATGTATATTTAAGTACCTTAGTTTATGAGTGTTACAGCGAATGACAATGACATGATATATATTGTAATGAGTGGGCCTAATGGTTAAGAACATGTGTTTCCTCCTAAGAGGTCACAAGTTCGAATCCATAGGGGGTAGGGTATGTATACCTCCGTAGACTTTACCAGTCAAATCGTTGGGCGGAAGGGGTCCCTTGTCCCATAAACAAGGGGGTCTCATACACCAATTTGGTGTGGCTTAGCCGTGACCTTAAAAATAGATTATTATTATTATTATTATTATTATTATTATGTTGGGGTAATCGACAACTCGTGGTTCTCGTACTCGCGTGACACGTGGTTGATACCCGTCCACTAACCATATACCCCCAGGTGCGCCACACATCCCGCAAGCATGGAACACAAATAAAGTGGGGTGAGAATCGAACTTGAAACCTCCTTTATACAATTCCTTTCATTTACACAACACATGTCAATCGATCTACACCCCTACAAACAATAAATTATTATTATTAATATAATTCTATTAACATTATTACAAGCTCACATCATAAATTATAATTACACAGTGTCTTGCTTAAATTATTTTTTTTAGTATACCCATAAACAAAGAACCATATATTTTGGAAGATATTTATACTTATCTTTATGTATTATCTTTATGTGTGTATAAAAATATAAAATAAAATAAAAATATTGCATTCATTAATATTAACATAGTTTTATATTTCTATAAATATATTAAACATTCCAAAATTAAATATATTTTTGACCTCTTTGCATGTTGGTGGTGTCGTGGTGGTGTCCTTTTCCTTTTTTCTCAAAGTACGAGGAAAATTGTTACATATCTAGTGGGTGTAATGTTAATATCATATTAACTTATATTATTTTGAAAATAATATACCTAAATAATAACTTAAAATTATTTTAATTTTGATATGGATGGTTAAATTATTTTTTAAATAATATATTTAAATAATAAGTAACTTAAAATTATTTTAAGTTTTAAATCTTTAGAACCTTTACACATATTTTTTGGGTTATATTTAAGTTAAATAAATATAAAAAGATCAAACTGGTTCGATTATTGAATCTAATAGAAAAAAACCAAAATTATTGAGCAAGGTTAAATTCCAATGTAAACCGTTTAGACACTTTGAACATGTTAGTGCCACCTAAACCGAGTGCGATATCCGAGTAATTTTGGCATATTACAAAAATACATATAAGATGGTATTGTATGTAATTAGACATGTGCATGTAATGTTCCTTTGTTAATGTGGACAACAGGAATGGTGCTGGAAGTCTGTTATCCTTCACGTTGTAGACTTAGGGCAATAAAAATTCTCGGAGTACACGGTATTCTCAGGCCAGGGATTACGTAGAAACAAGGCAAAGTTAGTAAATGGGTATGCTTCGCAAGCGGATTCTATGCGATAAGGTAAATTTTCCATCTTCAATGAGGTTTCAGCTTCCCTGCAATTACCCAATAATCAATATCATTATGAAACATTAACACAAGAACGAATGCTTCATTTAACAAAAACAGAGTACACGAGTTTCGCAGGTGTACTCAATCGGGTCATTGTTTTTTTTTTTTCAACTGAATCTATGACAACCGGTTAGATTGGACAAATACATGAACCTTGCTAGAGAATGGATTAGTTTCCAATCTACTAGAAGCATTTGCAGCACGGATGTATTATAGGTAACCTAAGCCTAGACCTGACAAGGTAATAAATCCGTTGAGGGTGCTAAACCCTCATAATTCTGGGTTGAGTTATTTTGTTCAAATGCTGTGAGATGAACTAAGTATGAATGACTAAGGCCATAATCTCAGGAAGTGTGAGATCGCTATCATTTGAATCTTGGCAAGGCTAGCTTTCCATAAAGACACAGATATAAATTGATGGGTTTTAACAGAACCATGTCCAGTGGTTCTTCCTTATTTCATGAGTTCTCTTGATTGTTCGGACATGGATAGAGGAGGTGCTTGTCTGCCCATGCCTGCTGAAAATGGAACCCTAATAATGCTGGAGTATGTTTTTGAGTCGTTGGTGTGATTAGTTCAAAGAGTAAATACTAAATAGTTCATCCAGGCAAAGTGTTTCCTTGACTAGTGGAGCGATTTTTTGAAAACTCGGTGAAAATTATGGCTTCTTTGCAGAGACACATATCTCTAAGTAAGTCGCATCAAGCATGGTTGGTTAGAATAGATTACCGATGTTTAAAGCATGTCATCAACTACTTAAAGAAAAGCAGAGAAAACATGGGTTTTAACTGCATTTAGTTTGACTTATCTTCATAGAAATGCTTGACAGTATCTGGTAAACAAATACAGTCCAACTAAAGAAAATGATGGTAATCATTAGAAGGTTAACAAGAGAGTTCGATAGAAGCCCAAAGCATCTCACTAGTAGTAAGCTACTTGTTCATTATCAAAATGATCTTTGTCATCGAAATACCTATTTAATGCACATGACAGAAAATTCAAAAGCAGTGACCCAAGTCCATTTCTTCAGCAGCAAAATAATGGTAGAAAACAAGAAAATAGCAGACCGGTTAAGATTTCAAGTTATAGAGGACAACTGTCTTCCCTCTTCATGTGATAGTCGTCTTATTGAAGTTTTTCACAGCTTTTTAAGGTTGGAAAACTGGGGCGATCTGCAGCAGATAGGTCACCTATTGAGCCCACTAGTTGTGATCAATGTTTTGTATAAGTGTAAGGATAATGCAGAGCTGGGTCTTATATTTTTTGACTGGGTTGGAAAACAACAGAACTACCGGTACACAGCCCAATCCCTAAGTGCCATGATCCATATATTGACCAAGGGTAGGAAGCTGGCAGATGCTCAGTCTCTGTTGCTTCGCATGGTGCGAAGAAGTGGAGTTTCAACGTCTCTAGCTGTGGATGCTCTGGTGAATACTTACAAGAATTGTAATTCAACTCCACTGGTGTTTGATCTCTTGATCAGAACCTATGTCCAGGTTAAGAGGATGAGAGAAGCCACAGAGGCCTTTCACAGAATCCGGAATTCTGGCTTCTTGCCATCAATAATTGCCTGCAATAGTCTCCTTGGGGGCCTGGTCAAGGCTAGTTGCGTAGACATGGCATGGAAGCTTTACACTGAAATACTTCAAGGAAAAATTTCCATAAACATATATACATTCAACATAATGACCAATGCTCTGTGCAAAGAAAGGAAGCTCCAAAAAGCAAAGAACTTGCTACATGAAATGGAAACAAAGGGCTTCTCTCCAGACATAGTAACTTACAATACTTTGATTGACGCTTGTTGCCGAGATGGTCTGCTGGGTGAGGCATTCAACTTCTTGAATGCTATGTCTGAAAAGGGTTTAGTTCCTGATGTCCTCACATATGGTGCTCTTATGAATGGACATTGCAGAGAAGGAAAGGTGGAGGAAGCAAGGAAGCTTATGAAAGAAATGCTGGAAAAAGGCTTGGTCCCTAATAATGCTACTTACAATATATTGATAAATGGATACTGCAAGAAAGGCAATGCAAAGGGAGCTGCCAAGCTTTATAATGAAATGGTAGGCAATGGACTTGTTCCGGATGTTATTACTTATAGTTTGCTGATCAATTTTCATTCCAAAGAAGGATTACTGCATCAGGCAATGAATTACTTCAATGAAATGCAGCAGAATGGCTTGGTTCCTGATAGTGTAATTTACACAATGCTCATCGGTGGGTACTGTAGGAAAGGTGACATGGGTGAGGCATTCAAATTGCGTGATGAAATGGTAGAAAGGGGTTCTACGCCAGATGTCGTTACTTACAATACAATGATTAATGGTCTCCTCAAGGAAAGGAGATTGCCAGAAGCAAATTCACTCTTAAATGAAATGGTTGAAAGAGGTCTAGTACCAGATTACGTGACTATCACAACCATCATTGATGGATACTGCAAAGAGGGATATGCAGAAAAGGCTCTGGCACTGTTTAATAGAATGTTAGAAAGACGTCTAAAGCCAGATGTTGTAACATACAATGCTCTAATCAATGGCTTCTGCAAGGAAGGGAATATGGAGAAAGCAAAAGAATTATGGAATGCTATGGTTGACAGAAATATATTTCCAAACCATATTACTTACAGCATTTTCATTGATGAGCTATGCAGGAAAGGAGACTTTGGAGAAGCATTTCGGCTACGTGAAGAAATGTCAGAGAAAGGGATCACACTGAATGTTGTCATATACAATTCAATGATAAATGGCCTCTGTAGAGCAGGGGATGTTAAAGAAGCAGAAGAACTCATAAAAAGAATGATGGAGACTGGTTTGGTGCCAGATAGCATAACTTTCAACACACTTATTCATTGGCATTGTAAGGAAGACAATATGTCGGAAGCTTTTAGGCTGGCCAATAAAATGGTAGAGTTTGGTGTAATGCCTGATGTTATTACTCACAATGCACTGATCAATGGGCTTTGCAGACAAGGCAACATGCAGGAAGCAAAAATAATCTTTGAAAAAATGAGAGAGAAGGGACTCGTTCCTGATAAGTCAAGTTACACAACCTTAATTGATGGTTACTTTAAGGAAAGCAACCCAAAAGAGGCTTTCAAGTTGCATGATGAAATGTTGGAAAGGGGTTTTGTGCCAGATGACACATTTTGAGAATTGTTCACAGTTTTTTCTGCTCAAATATACAATTTGCAAGTACAAGTGGATCTTATGCTTGGCTGCAATATATTTTCTGGCCTGATAAGTCAAATTACACAACATTAATTGATGATTAGTTTAAGGAAAGCAACACAACAGAGGTTTTCAAGTTGCAAGATGAAATGTTGCAAAGGTGTTTTGTGCCAGAGGACACATTTTGACTCACTCCGTGAGACGAAAAATGTGTTATTCAATCAATTATGCTCAAATATACAATTTGCAAGTGTAAGTGGATCTTATTCTCAGTGGCAGTAGATTTTCTGGGTGCAGCAGCAGTAAGCATAGCAATTTTTTTCACTCTCACTGCTTTTTCCTGTCAATATTGCATGGCGGTTACAAAAATTATTAAGAAATACATAATCAAGTGGTCAGAATGTATGTTGTTGCATGGACATATCTACATAACACAGAAGTAATAGATATTGGCTTCAAAAGGTTCTTAATATATCATGGATAAGTTGCAGTGACCTCGATAAAATCAAAGAAGGGCACACAATAAAGTTCTTATCACGACAGTCCACGGCTACATTCCACAAGGACAAATTTGGTGTGTCCTTTTAGTTGCCGAAAGGGCCTTGACCTTTACGATGCAAAAATATATTCTACACTTCAAAATAGAAGTTCTAAATATGTCAAGGCAAGTCTTTTGATGAGTAATGACAACAATAACCAAGGCTTTTTATCTGTTGCAGTTCAAGTTTGCACATATTCTTCCATCTTTCACTTTAAGGTAATTTTTTTTTCCAATTCATGCTCCAGTTAGAACATGCAACATGAAGAACCCCAGTTCTAGACACAAATGTAAGAAACTGTGAGAAGACACAGAATAATATATTTCATTCTTGCTATCACAGCAAATTCATTTCGCATTAAATATATGTTCATTGTTTAGTCATTCGGTGGTGGTGTTCTTTGAATACAATGGATCCAGTCTTCCTACATAACTTTGGTACAAGTAGTGTGTACAATACACTGTGAAAGTTCATATATGCATGACAAAGAGGAGTCATGCATTTGAGATTGATTTGAAAGACATGTCTAAAAGGTTGAATTTATAAGTCAAGATAAGCATTCAATGCCAAATGCTACTCTAGAACCAAACTTCCAAAAATATGCATTGCATAGGGAACACATGAACATGAAATGATCTAAGAATCAGTGTTCCACGGGGACGCGTCCCCCAGGGTGGGGGTTGTGGGGGACACGTCCCCGGGACGGGGGGACTCCAGGGGGATGTTTCCCCACGTCCCCTTTTTGGGGAGACACGGGGGGACTTGGGGGGACGCGACTCCCCAAGGTGGGGGATGAGACTCCCCAAAAGGGGGACTCTTGGATGTCCCCCCTTGAAAAGGGGGACTCCTGGAAGTCCCCCCAAAATTTGTTTTGCCTAGTAAGACTTTAAAAAGAAAAAATTTAATTTAAAAAAAATATATTTAAAAACAAATATATATAAAATTAATTTATGTTATTGTTGAGATTTATCATATTATCATTATTATTTTTATTTTTTAAATTTTATTTTTTAAATTTTTTATATTATATATGTGACGTCCCCCGTCCCCATTTCCCAAAAATCCTTAAAATTTGGGGGTACTTCCATACGTCCCCCTTGTGCGTCTCCCCGCACCCGCGTCCCCTCGTCCCGGAGTCTTGGTGGAACATTGCTAAGAATACAGAAAATAAAAAACCGTACAAAAAGTCCCATATCTTGATGAATATGCGGTCTTTAGAATGTTCATATGGAGTTTCAGATTTAGATGCAGGAATGTTCATATGGACTGTTCTTGCTTCTTGAAAAACTTCTGAGCCTTGAGATTTCAAATTCCTTGAATTACAAAGTCATAAATCATAACTCTTTGACACATCGTAGTCTCATAAGTTTTCATTTTGTATGTAGATTAAGAAAAAGGAAAAGATTAAAAATCGCCCAAATTTCAATTCCTTCATGGGAAAACAAGTCCAAAATCCAAAATTAATGTCATAATGGTCAATGTCAGGACCATTGTCTTCTCTTGAGACAGATCTTACTATTTACATTTGTATCTACGTGTACCCCAGTCACTAAGTACACGTGTACTGCATTTTTAACAATGCTCTACTGCCCTGGTTACCTAAATGACACATACATCAGTTCCTACAGTCCATGTTGCCATAATAAGAGATCCACAGGAAATTCATTTTCCGTAGTAAATTTGTTTTTAGTGACCACAAAATTGAAAAATTGGCGAAGATGTTAACCCAAGGCACCCATGAACATAGAATCTAGTAATTTTTTAGATGGTGATTAATGAGCGAATTAATTATTGCGGATGATAAGAAATTAAAAACAAATGAGATCTTGATTTCTAATTCATAAATCAAGTCATCTTGTAATATTATTTCTCCATAATGATTTGCACAACATGAAAGTTGGTGTTATCTTTTTATATTTTCATTTTATCCTTTAGAATTGTTTGTAAACAAGAACTGAAGAAAGCACAGAGGATGATACCATTCTATTTTTGCACTGTACATATAGTAGAGCGAAAATGCGTTATCCGATATGATTAAAGGAGACTAGGACAGGAGCAGTACTCATCCTTATTGCAGGAAGGGGTTGTTGAAGGTGGCATATGTGGTATTCACCAAACGCAAGGCATTGGAAGCTGATATTCATATGCATTGGCGGTAAGTATTGCATATGCAAGTAACGCGTGAATAGCATGTCGTGCTAACTAATAGGTCTTGCTAATTGGAAAGATGTGTTTCAGACTGACTCTGCAATTAGTGTTACTTTTGTGTCTCAATTCTACTGGGGCTAGGTGTGCACTTGCTGAATTGATTCCCAGTATGCAAATAGGTTCTATGGTTGAGAGCAATATTTTTGCAGTTGTTGATATTTCTGTCATTGATTAAGCGTAGCTTATTCCTATTTTCTACAACATGTCTAACCCGAAATTTATCAGTGAACAATATTCAGGTTGTATTATCATGCTGGAGATATTGATTTTCACAAGCATAGAGCGAAAAAGACAACCCAAGAAAGAAAAGACAGATCAAATTATTAGAAGATGAAAATGATTTATTCGAGTAAGAATTACAAATGAGAGTGGGTGTATAAATACCTTCACAAGCATAGAGCGAAAAAGACAACCCAAGAAAGAAAAGAAAGATCAAATTATTAGAAGATGAAAATGATTTATTCGAGTAAGAATTACAAATGAGAGTGGGTGTATAAATATCGAACCCAGATCAAATTATTAGAAGATGGAAATGATTTTTTCGAGTAAGAATTACAAATGAGAGTGGGTGTATAAATATCGAACCCAAAGATAGGGTGCTTTCCCAAATAAGGGTTATGGGGTCTACAGGTAGGTCAGCCCTAGCCAAACTTACAAACATTATAATGATTACAATATAAGATCAATCATGGCCTAAAGTGAAGCTTGCACCATTTTCAACATCCTCTCTTAAGTTGAACAAAAGATCACAAAGGAAAATGATTGAATACAAATAAGAGTGGGGTTATAAATGCCCAACTTTACAGTTGGCCATAGCAAAAAATGAGAGTGGTTTTATATGTAACATTCCCACTATAATCCCTTGTTTAATTAATGTTTATGTAGATAATGTGTGGCTATGGCCAAAGTGATGTATATGTGAAATGCATTTTTGAATTTAAATAATAAAATGTGATGTCAATTGCTAAGGGGACATGGATAGAGATGGGGGCTGAATTAATCTACAAGAGAGGGGAGGATCTAAGTGAATGCCTAAGAGGGGTCCAAGGGGGCAGGGGGATTACCCATGTCTATTAATTCCACCCTCATTTTTGAATTTTATTATGACTATATATTTGAGTGTTCCCAAAGCAAATCATTGAATGCATGTAAGAGGGTGGATGTGAGAAGTCACATCCCATAGGTATTGAGAGCATGGGGGTTGAGTACAACCAGCGTGGGGAAGTGTGAGTCAAACAAGCAAGCCAAAGGAGAGGAAATTCGTATGGGCAGTTACAATAGTTTTAGACATTCATAGTTTTTGGCATAAACAACAAGTAGAGAGCAAGAAAGAGAGCTTGGAGCTGGAACATCCATGGAGGGAGAATTCTAGAGCATGCTGGAGCGTTTTTGGAGCGTATTGGAGCTGAAGATTGAAGAGCCAAGTTGTCAGGCTTGAAGAGTGAACTCTTGTGTGAATTGCACTGTGACAACAAGTGTTTGTTGTTGTTGCTAGTAGTTTTCCTTGCAATGAGTTCCCATGAGTTTCTCAACGAAGAGATTTGTGATTACTTGTTCCAGAGAGACCCTGATAAATGAATGGGACGCCCGAGGAACTGAGATCACTGAAGGGGTACATTTCTCAGGTTGGGCGGGTCGAGAGGAAGAGAGCTAGTGGAAAATTGGGATAGCTGCAAGAGAATATCAATGGGTTGTGGACTTTCTGAGCTATGAGAGGACAGTGAGAGACCACCTTCTTTTGTGGATTTCTAGCCCTAGCTCGTGGGTGACTTGCTCTTGAGAATTGGAACACCAAGTCTATGGTTGGGTGGAACGTTTGTCCCAAGCAGTTGGTTGCAAAACTATTGTAAAAATAAGTGTTTTATCGATTTTTTGGTTGCATTATGAGTATTAATTGTTGTGCATGAACTATGTGTATAAGACTGATTTATATGTTGTTGTGTTGAGTTGTTAGTTGCATTCCATTTCTGTTTTAGAATATTGTAGATGCATTTAATAAATGGTAACAGTGAGTAGTTGAATCTAGTTGTAATTGTAGTTGATAAACAACAAGAAATTAATTAGATAGCAGGATTTTTTCAATTTTTATGAGCACTCCACACGTAATGGACCTCAGTTGGGTTGGGGGACATTACAATATAAATTCCCAACCCAATATAAGGTCGGTCGTGGCGGAAAATGAAGATTACACTCCTATTTTCAACATCCCCCTTTAATTTGAATAGAGGGTCTGTAATACCCCAATTTTAAACCTTTGATGTTTTGATCAGATTATGTATAACTTGTAAATAAAATGGATATGATGACAGGATAGATAACCCTGTATGTAAATGTATACGAATTCCTAGTGCGGAGCTCAAGGCCTAGACTCGACTAGAGAATGCCTAGGCATGCATTTCGATCATTATTATTCTATTATATACCATGAGGTAGAGTTTCCATGGTACTCTTAAGATATGTAAATATTATTTCAAAGATTAATATAAAGGTCCAAGGCTGGTTGTGGAAGAAAATGAGATGGTCTATGAGTCCAATAGAGGGAAAGAGGAAAGGGGGTCCAAGGGGATGATAATAAATCCTAAGTTGCCTAAGTCTCCTAACCTTCATCTTTTCACCATGTGCCTTATTAAAAACCTCAACCACTAATCATTTAATGAAGGTGGTGGTTGGTGGGGAAGTCCACCTTTTGTACTTATGAGAGCATGGGGGTTTAGTGTAAGAGACTCCATAGGAATTTGAACTGGATGGAAATTCAATCCATCTCTTTTCTCGTGCACTCTTCCCTCATGCAAATTTGAATTGACCATTCCTATTAGCCCATGTTATCTAGCACTTCATCATTCTTCCATTCACTCATGCATTTTCATGCTATGCATAGAAGCATTTTTCATTGGAGATTGTAAGTGGTGAAGGAGAAACAAGGAAGAGAAGACTATGAACCACACATACAGAGATGGAAAGCTATAGAGAAGCATAGAGGTTGGGATGATAGGAAACATTTCCCATTCTCTGAAGATCACTACACCCTTAGTCTTCAAGAGCCAAGATCAAACTTTGTTGGGTTTCCTAAAGGAAGACAATAGGTTGGACTCCTTCTGCACATACTGGAAAGCATTGGAAGGAAGAAGATCCTTGAAGAACTATCTTACTTGTGTTGTGTGGGTGGTGGAACATAATGCCATTGTTGGGTTGGCTAGATGGCCATTTGGAGTGCTTTGTATTGATTTGCTTCGTTGAACCTGAGAGCCATTGGATTGGGTGAGTCACTTGAGTGTCTTGGACCAGTTTCTTTCACCTTGGTGGTTTCATAGCCTAACTTGGGGGTGGAATCCAAAGTGGATGCCTATGTTTGGGGGGAAATTGCTTGTTAGTGGCGAGTTTCCTTGGACTAGCTTGTTCAAAGATAATTGTCCATTCTCTATGTTTCAATTCATGTTTATAATTCTTTTGTTAAGCTATATTTTTGTTATTGATGAATTAGAATGGAATTTGTGAATACATGATGCTATATAACATCCTTGTTGCGATAGCTAGATGTATGTTCTTGTGGAATTCGAAGTTTCCTTAAAGTTAATTGGTTCAAAGTTCTGATGTGCATTCAATATCGTGTGTGTTTGAAATTGAAGGACTATGCCCATGAACATTTTGAGTTATTCATAACCGATGCCATGGCCATAGACCAAATGCCATTATAGATGCAGGACCCTTTGGGCATACAAGTCTTTCTATGTTAAATTCGAAGTGTTTTTCGAATAGGTTTAACAACCCTTTGTTTTACTTCAAAGCTACATTCAAAGTGGGACCAAATCCCTATTTTTTTCACTCGAGGCATTGATGTCGAATGAGGCCTTTGGCCTTTACTTATATTATTTTTTCTTTTGAGGTTGGGTAAAAATTTCAAAGTGACCCGATGGCCTGTTGGGCACATTCAAAAGAAGAACTTTTGAAATGGCTCGATGGTCTATTGGGCATGTTCAAAAGAAGATATTTCAAAATGATCTAATGGTCTATTGGGCATGTTCAAAAGAAGATCTTTCAAAACGACCTAGTGGCCTATTAGGCACATTTGAAATAAGATCTTACAAATGGCATGATGGTCTATCAGGCATGTTCAAAAGATGTTATATTTCAGAGAGGCTCAATGGCTTTACCATTGGCCAGATCTTTTGAAAGGACCCGGTGGCTTTGCCATGAAGTGGATCATTCAAAAGGGGGAATTTTTTTTTATTAAGGTCGATGGCCTAGGTATAATGTTTGAAAAAAGGGTTGATAACCTTCATGGGAGATCTTTTGAAACATATCTAGTAGAAGTTCAAATGAAGGGAAGATAAATTAATCTAATCTCAAAGATTTAGATCAATGGATCAAATAAAAAAGTACCTCTCATTCTTAAATGTGGCGTTAGAGGGAGATTGGTACGTGACAGAGTGGTATTAGAGATCATGTTACAACATTGGATTTGTTATGGGAAAGAAATGTAAAGGATTGAGTGTGTCAAGAGCTAGTTATAACATTGAGCCAATATGGCCATGAAATTAGGAATCAACAAAAATGCTATAATTATAGCTTGTTAGCATTGTTAAGGCAATAGGTTGTTGTTATACATAGTGTTGGTTGAGCACTGATGTTTCTACAACAAGGTGACAAAGTGGAACATACTCTTAGTCTTGTTGGATGGAGCCAATTGTCATCATGGAAGATGCATAAAACCAATATGATTATGAAGAAAATATCATAACAGAAAATCCACATGGGAGAAATGTAGACATAGAGTTCAATGGACTAGAAAAGAGACCCTCCATACATTGCAGAAACCATGAGAATCTTGAAGGTAGAGCTTCAAAGCTACAAAGTAAATAATGAGAGATTAATCAAGGCTCGAGAAGAATAGAACTAGTAGAATGTTTCCATGCTGAAAATTTTGATAGACATAGAGGCGAATGCATCATGGAAGAAATTCAAACAACTCTATTAGGAGCAAGGACAACTCTAGAAGTTGATCTCACAAGAGGTCATGATCACCAAAAGCAATACCTAATGTGATTGAACTTATACACCATCAAAATCCTATGATTGTGAATTGTTTGCCTCCAAAGATTCATTGAGTAGTTAGAGATATTCTTCTTGTAGGAAAAAGAGAAAGAGATCTTCTAGAGGTAGTTTGTAGTGAGAACTTTTGACAATGAGATAAAACGTGGTCAAGAACTTGAGGCTTGGATTTTTGGGATAAGGAAGTATTTCCTAGTTCATGATTATTCTGGAAACACGAAGGCTAGAGTAGCCATATTCAATTTGAATGGTAGAGCATCAATTTGGTGGGAACACCTCAGACAAGTCAAGAAAATCAATGAGAGAAAGATTGTTTGGAAGCAGTTCAAGAAGTACTTGTAACATACCCAACCCCCTAGGAACCGTTAAGGAGGTGGGGGTAATTAATTTTTTTTGTTTTAAAAGCCAACCCAAAATTCACTTTTGAACCTACGATGGTATTCTACTGGCCGAGATCTTTTCAACAACTATAATCTTGCTCAATTTCGATCTTCGAGCAAGATGTTGTGGCCATTTGAAGTTTCCTAAGCAATTCTCTTTTCCACATTATCAAGCCCATGTGGCACCACACGTGCCAATTGACATGACATCATACAATCCACTTTAATTCCACATTTTGTGGGTAATTTTGTATTCCTTTTGACTTGTCGTGTTAGCCAAAATATACTTCTATGCACCATATCGCACCTTCAAAAATTTCTTTTCGTACAAGAAAGTTCTTTATCATGCAACACATCGCAATTGGGAAAATGTTTTATGTTGTGATACAAGCTCTCTTTCTCACTTTTCCACGTCTACTAAATATTCTCGAGGCAATATGTCGCATCCCAAAAGATTTTTGGATGCTTGCGACATATCGCAAGAAAATTAATTTCTTGTGATATGGCACCAATTTTTTTCCCGATGCACCAATTTTTCCTTGTCCAATTTTTTTCCTTGTTTTCTTTATCCTTCCATTTCTCTTTGTTTTGTCTTACCTTTCTTCTTCATTCTCTCCTTGTCATATCTTCACAAATATTCTTTCATTGCACCATATTGCAAGAAAGGTGTCTTTCTTGTGATACGTCACATCTTCCGATCTTTTCATTCCTTGCAACAAAGCCTTCTCCCCCTTGTCTCGTATCCTACAACTGTAGTAATTTTTTTTTGCGACATATCACGCTCTTGGAAAAAAAATGTTGACACATCGAGGATTTTTCCTTTGCCGCATCATGGGAATATTTCTCTTCTTGCAACAGATCACATGAATTTTATCTTCATGCGATACAACGCATCACATGAAGTTAAACTTTATGCGGTAAGCCAACTTTCTCAAAAATTTCAAGTCTCGAACTTTTCCAAGCTTCCATGTACCGCACAAAAAAATTATTTGTATGACACAGGCTATATTGCATGCAGATTATTTTCATGCAATACACCTTGTATTGTATGAAAATAGTTTTCATGTGATACATAAGATTTTGCCAAGTTTGCCTTAGAAAATTTCCCAAAAAAATTCAGAGTTTTCTCAACAAAGACTAAGGGCTTCTCCCTAGGAAAACACTTCTTTCAAGACATCAAGAGAGATCTAAAAGCTTGACTTCATACTTCAATGTCGTAACATATTTAACAAGTTACTTTAATTAAGGATGCAAATTGGCCTTTCTACTTCAAAGGAAATCTTTAAGCCTCTTCCAATACAATAAACTATAACAATCAACTAACCTTCTCTCAAGGAGCCTCGTGTCGCATGAAAATAATTTCCAGGCAATACGAAAACACTTTTGAGACTGAAGATTTTCACAGTTAGTCATATTGTTGTTGAGCTTTCTAGATTAAACTGTGTGTAATGTTTTGAAACGTCCAACATTTAATCAAACATAAATATAAATTTTAACTAATTATTCTTTTCAGTTTAATTTTTCACTATCTTAATTTTCGTATGTGATAACGCGTTAATTCTTCCTTTCTTAATTGTTTAATATTTTTCCTCTCTTACTTTTTACCTCAACATATACAACATCATTAATTAACCCCCC
>ML776614.1:558455-572402 GCA_009831015.1 Picea engelmannii
TTTACCATTCTTTAGCTTCATTTTTCCTTGATGATGGGTGGAGTGTCCACTCGAAACGTTGGATGTTTCAAAACATTAGACATGGTTTAATCCAGAAAGCTCAACAACAATAGAAGACTTTGCCAAGTTTGCTTTGGAAATTTTCCCAAAAATTTCCAAAGTTTTCTCAACAAAGACAAAGAGCTTCACCCTAGGAAAACACTTCTTTCAAGACATCAAGAGGGATCTAAAACCTTGACTTCATACTTCAATGTCGTAACATGTTTAAAAAGTTACTTTAATTTAGGATTGAAATTGGTCTTTCTACTTCAAAGGAAATCTTTAAGCCTCTTCCAATACAACAAATTATAACAATCAACTAACCTTCTCTCAAGGAGGAGGAATGGCCAACCAAATCCACACACACACACACACATATATATATATATATATATATATAATTGTGTAATGGAGAGTCATAAAACAAGCACACAACCTTCACAAAATTCTATGAGAATAAAAGGAACTTCACATGCCAATCAATTATACAATTCTTTCCAAGACAAATCTTAATCTAAAACAAATTCATTTCTTTACAAAAAAAAAATCATTCCAAGTAAACTAATTTAATCTCTTGAGTTTCATAAATAGAATAAAAAACAACCAAGATAATGATTCCACCAATTAGAAGACATGAGATCAAGTAGGCAAAAAGGCTCCTAGGACTATAAGTTGTCAATTCCTTAATTGGCTCTCAGCTAAGCCTCTAGTTACTTATAACACCATGCCTCCAACAAGAACTATTTCCATACCAAACTAACCAGATATGCCTTGCACTAGCTTCAATAGACATGATAGGAAAATAATGTTACTCGAGAACATATGAATCTAGAAGGTGATTTAGTCCAAATTCTATGAATCACAAATTTACCAAAGACGTGCAAGAACGGATCTATTCTAAGAGAAATCCTATAGAAACATACACATGAAACTTGATTTGAGTTCCTAAAGAAACAACAAAAAATTTCATTGTCTCTTCCATACTCTCCTTTCCAGAACTTCCCTCACAACTTTCTCATCAATATTGCATGCATAATTCTTAAAATAATATGGATTGTAAGAAAATTTCACAGCAAAGTATAAACACTTATCTGAATTGTGAAGACTACTATCAAATTGAATAAGGGTAAGCACTTTTCCACCCAATCGTAGTCGCATCTTCACATTCCCTTCTACAATTGGCCACCCCCTAGCCAGACCATGATACCACCAGGGAGAATTTTAGGAAAAACTCTAAGATAGTATGAGTAATTTAACAACTTCTCAAGGGATGAATTTCGTAGAGAATATTTTGGAAGAGCTCTTAGGACCCCACAAGTTTTAAGCACCCCTTTGTTGGCTTTGCACAACACAAGAGAGAGCTCTCTTCGTTGCCACATAGTCTCTCAAGCAACTCCTCCTTCCAACGCTTTCACATGTACCCAACAAGGCCCTAACTTGTAGTTCGATGCTCCAACATTATCAGAGAGTTCCCTATGCGAATTCTTAGCTCAAAATTACTAATTTTCTCACTGGTTCAACTTAGCAATGAATTTACTCACCTCTTTTCATTTGTTATCTTCTTTGCATGCACAATTTTTGTCTCTCCACCCCTTGTGCACACCCACAAGATCATGATTTCCTCTTTCCAAGGAAATCCTAGGTCAACCACAAATTTTCAAGTTGTTGTACTCAGTTCATGCTTCTCATTTGTTGTTGAGAGGATTTCTCAACCACCATCCCATGCTTCCATAATTGTGGGAAGGGGTCATTTCAACCAACTAGGTTTTTCCCATTAAATGATTTGGGATGGAGGGAAAAAAGAGTGAAACATTGTTTTTCAAATTAAAAAATTAGCATCACGGTTTTGGCAAGGATGACTTAGGATTATTTACAAGGTGAACCCCAAGACCCCCTCACTATTCCTTGTTCATAGTATCATGGTCCCTGTAGGCACTTATACCCTCAGTCAGTTCCTTGACATTTTTCATTAATTAAAATAAGATGCATATACATTGTCTTTAATTTATCTAGTTCAACTTGGCATGATAACAAAATATTCATGCCAAAATAAAACGACATTAAACATAACAATTACAAGTTTAAATAGAGGGTCAAAATGGGGATGCAAAAATCCCCTCCCCCTCGAAGGAACATCGTCCTCAAAGTTCTCCTATCTACAACATTATCTTTAAGTTGAGAACAAAAATGGGTATTGTCGCTCTCATGCCATCACCCAATTCTCATGTAGCTTCATCTGGCCCAAAGTGCTTCCTTTGCACCTATACTTGGGTCATGGCTTGGTTCTAGAGCAATGTTTCCTTCTTGTTTGGTATGCATAGAGGTTTTGGCCGAAACTCTCCCCCTAGTTCCACCTGGAGCATAGTTCAATCAATAATATGATTAGAATCATGTATCTACTTTTTAAGTAAAGAGATATGGAAAACATTAGGAGGTAATGCAAGCATGAATGCCATAGTCCCACTCTTTCCAAAATTCTGAAAGGTCCACAATATCAGGGTGCCAATTTAGCACAAGCCCCCATTCTCAAGGAACTCTTTTTGGGTTTAAATCTGAGATATACATGTTCTCCCACTTTGAACTTTCTATGAGTTATACTTTTGTTCATGTAGATTTTATGTTTGTCTTGGGTTGCCTTCATATTTTGTCTAATTTTGATCACCTTTTGTTCCACTTCTCTTAGCATCTTGAGCCCAAGCGTAATTATGTCCACGGAATTATCCCAATTGACTAGAGTGATGCACTTCCTGCCATAGAGTGCCTCAAAAAGACTCATCTTTATTAACCCTTGATAACCATTGTTGTAAGTGAATTCCACCAAGGGTAAGTAATCATCCTATTTTGTGGGTTTATTCATGACATATATGTGAACCATATCTTCTAGTATCGTGTTTTTCCTTTATGTCTACCCATTCGTTTGGGCATGATAGGTAGTGTTGTAAGCTAGATACGTTCCAAATCCTTCAAACAATGCTTTCCAACATTTTGAAGTAAACATGCATCTCGGTTGGAGATGACTACTTTTGGAATTCCATGCAATCTGAAAATTCATTGCATAAAAATCTTGCCAATGGAAATCATCTTTTGGGTTGATTTTACAAGTGGATTGTGTTGGTTGTGGAGCCTGATTATCTTCCTGATTCAGAGGTTTGTTTCAGTTGTGCTTGGACCCCAGTCCCTAATGGGAGGGTGTGGGGTTGATTTCCCCCCCACAACTGTCGCCATGGATTTTTGTAGCCCCCCCTGGCGGGGGATTCGAGGGTAGCGCCCCTCAAGCGAAATTTTGCGAAAAATTGCCTTGTAAAATATTGTAATTTTGTAGTCAATCTGGATCGTTCATTATAAGGTTGTAGATCTGACAATAGAAGTTATTTTAGGTATTTTTTCCCTAGAATGAAACCCTCTTTTATGAGGGAATTGTATTTTGGTTGTGCATGTGTATCAATATTGTATTTTGAGAGAGGAGAGTGTGAGTGAAAAAAGAGGAAGTTACAATGCTTGAGATGTAGGTTGTATCCTACACTGGGTGAACCACGCATATCTTTGTCTCTATTGTATTGTGTATCTTCTATGTTTTATTTTTTCATTTGTTTTATTTTATTGCTCCACGATCCTGTTTTTCTAACAACTGGTATCAGAGAGAAAGGTAACTCGTAGGAAAAGAGGGTTTCCTGGTTCAAATGGGAGCAATGGAAAAAGATGAAAAGTTTAGGGTCGAGAAATTTAACGGCCAAAACTACTAGTTATGGAAGATGCAGATGAAAGATTATTTATATCAGAAGGATATATTCCTACCACTCGGTGGAATAGAAAAGAAGTCGACGACCATGAAGGATGAAGAATGGGAGGTTATTGACAAAAAGGCATTAGGGACCATACGACTGATCTTGGCAGCATCGATGGCTTTCAATATTTCAAAAGAAAAGACAACCAAGGAGATGATGGACACATTGGCTAAACTCTATGAAAAACCATCGGTGTCCAATAAGGTATTTCTAATGAAGCCATTATTTAATATGAAGATGTCAGAAGGTGGGTTTGTTGTAGATCATTTAAATGAATTTAATATGGTTACTAATCAACTAAGTTATGTAAAGGTGGACTTTGATGATGAGGTCAGGGATGTTCTAATCATGTGCTCATTGCTAGAAAGATGGAATGGATTTGTCATGGCTGTAAGTAACTATGTCTCTAGTTCAAACACTCTAAAACTTGATGATGTGGTTGGTGTTATCCTCGGCAAGGAAATGCGACACAAAATCATTGGTGAGACATCAGGTAATGCATTGACTGTGGAGAACAGGGGAAGACAAAAGGATAGAGGAAAGGGATTAGTGAACCGTGGGAATTCTAAGAAGGGTAGATCCAAATCCATTTTGGGAAAGATAAAGTGTTGGAATTTTGGGAAGAGAGGGCATCTGAGGAAAGATTGCAGAGATCCAAATAAACAAAGAGATGGATAGTAGGAGAAAAACTAGGAAGCAAATGTAACAGGTGATGTGTTACAAGATGCTTTGATTCTTTCTATAGATAATATTTCTGAGTCTTGGGTAGTAAATTCAAGGGCTTCATTTCATGCCACACCCCATAGGAAACATTTTCTAGATTATGTTCAAGGTGATTTTGGATAGGTTCATTTGGGTGATGATGCACCATGCAAAATTGTTGGAATGGGTAAGGTACAAATAAAGAAAAAGAATAGAAACCAATGGTTGTTGAAAGAGGTAAGACATGTTCCAGATCTAAGGAAAAATCTAATTTCAACAGGGTAGTTGGCAAGTGAAGGTTGTATATCTATATTTATAGATAAGGCGTGGAAGGTCACCAAAGGATCACTGGTGATAGCAAAATGAGAGAATGTAGGTACATTGTATTCATGTACTAGTAATATTGATTCTTCTATCTCTTTAGCTTCTACTTGAATGGATACATCACGTTGGCATCATAGGCTTGGACACATGAGTGAGAAGAGGATGTAGATACTTCACAAAATGAATTTGTTGCCAGATCTTAAACAAATTGATTTGGATTTATGTGAGCACTGTGTTTATGGAAAACAAAAGAGAGTCAAATTTCTCAGAGTTGGAAAAGAAAAGAAGAGTGAAAGGTTAGAGCTTGTGCATATAGATGTATGGGGACCAACTCAGGTATCATCTCTTGGTGGCTCTCGTTATTATGTTACTTGTATTAACGATGCAACTAGAAAAACTTGAGTTTAATGCATTCGACAAAAATATGATGTTTTTTATACTTTTAAGACACATAAAGCTTTGGTTGAGAATGAGACAGGAAAAAGGTTGAAGTGTCTCAGATCAGAAAATGGAGGTGAATATTGCAGCAATGATTTTGATGATTAATGTTCATACCATGGGATTCATAGAAAGAAAACAATTCTAGGAACACCACAAGAAAATGGTGTGTCAGAAAGGATGAACATGAAAATCATGGAGTGTGCAAAGAGTATGATATTGCATGTAGGGTTGTCCTTATAGTTTTGGGAAGATGTTGTAGATATTGATGTTCATTTGATAAATAGAGGACCTTCAATTTCTTTGGATGGTGACATTTCAGAGGAGGCATGGACAGGTGAAAAGGTAAACTTTTCATTTCTAAAGACTTTCAGCTTTGAAGCATTTGTCCATATTGATAAATAAAATATAACAAAGCTTGAAGCAAAATCCAAGAAGTGTACCTTTATTGGATATGGTGTTAATGATTTTGGTTATCGCTTATGGGATTATAAAAATCACAAAATCATTAGGAGTAGAGATGTCATATTCAATGAGAAGGTCATGCATAAAGATCAGTTGCAAGTAAGGAAACAAAAAGAAAAAACAAAATACACAGTGTTTGATCACATCACTGAAAAAGAAATTAAAAAGGTACCAGAGAATCAAAATGTACAACAACATGAGCAACATGTACCTCAAACTTGTGCAAGTTTTGTTAGAAGATCTGCCAGGTTAAGTAGACCCCATGAACGATACTCTCCTTCACTGTATTATTTATTGTTGATTGATTCTGATGAACCAGAAAGTTATGGAGAGACAATGCAGATAGACACTAAAAAGAAGTGGGAGCAAAGCATGAAAGAGGAAATGGATTCCTTGGTAAATAACGAGACTTGGGACTTGGTTCAATTGCTTGCAAGAAAAAGAGCATTGTAGAATAAATGGGTTTATAGGTTGAAGGAAGAATATGGAGGAAAAAAACAGTACAAGGCTAGACTTGTTGTAAAGGGGTTTGCACAAAATAAAGGTATATATTTTGATGAAATATTTTCTCCTATTGTTAAAATGACTTCAATTAGGACTAGTTTAAGTCTTTTGGCAATAGAACATTTGCATCTTGAATAGTTAGATGTAAAAACATCTTTTCTCCATGGGGATTTGGAGGAAGAGATTTATATGCAGCAGCCACAAGGGAATGAGGTCAAAGGAAAGGAGAATTTCATATGCAGGTTGAAGAAGAGATTGTATGGCCTAAAGCAAGCTCCAAGGCAATGGTATTTGAAGTTTGATAGGTTTATGATAGAACAAGGTTATAGTAGATGCCATTCTGATCACTTTGTTTATTTTAAAAGGCTAGAAAATGGAAGCTATATTATCTTGCTATTGTATGTAGATGACATGCTTGTTGCAGGGTCTAATATGCAGGATATGAATGTTCTCAAGAATAAATTAGCTAATTCATTTGGGATGAAGGATTTGGGTGATGCAAAGAAAATCCTTGGTATGATAATAACAAGAGACAGGAAAAATTGCAAATTGACATTGTCTCAAGGTGAGTTCATAGAGAAGGTGTTGGAGAGGTTTAGAATGCATAATGTAAAACCAGTTAGTATACCTTTGGACAACCATTTCAAATAAACCAAAGGAATGTGTCACAATACACATGAGGAGATAGAATACATGTCTAGGGTCCCTTATTCATCAAAATTGGCAGCTTGATGTATGTGATGGTTTACACAAAAATAGATATTGCACATGCAGTGGGAGTTGTGAGCAGGTATATGAACAATCCAGGTAAAGAAAATTGGGAGGTAGTAAAGTGGATTATCATGTATTTGAGAGGTTCTAGAACTCATGCATTATGTTTTGGAGGTTCAGATAGTACTATTCTATAGGGATATGTTGATTCAGATATGGCAGGTGATAAAGATAGAAAGAGGAGCACCGCGAGGTATTTTTTTACTATAGGTGGAACAACAATAAGTTGGATTTCAAAACTGCAAAATTTTGTTGCACTTTCAACAACGGAAGCAGAGTATGTTGTTTCTACAGAGGCTAGTAAAGAGATGATTTGGTTATAGAGGTTTATGGAGGAATTGGGAAAGAAGAAGGAGAATAGCAAGTTGTACTGTGACAGTGAGAGTGTCATTCAACTTGTAAATAACTTAGCATTACATTCTAATACTAAGCATATACATCGCAGGTACCATTTCATAAGATCTGTCTTGGAAGATGGACATTTGAAGTTGGAAAAGATACATACTAGCCAAAATCCTGCAAACATGTTAACAATGGTAGTAACCAGGGAGAAATTGAGTTCTTGCTCAGTTTCAGTTGGACTTCAAGCATGAAGGTGAAGATGATAAATTTTCCAGGTCCAAGGTGGAGTAAATTCCAGTAGGTACCAAAATAGTGCAGTTGTTGTGATTAGTCTCCAAGTGGGAGATTGTTGGTTGTGGAGCCTAATTATCTTTGTGATTCAGAGGTTTGTTTCAGCTGTGTTTGGACCCCATTCCCTAATGGGGGGTGTGGGGGAAATTTCACCCCCACAACTGTCACCAGAGATTTTTTTATCCCNCCCCCCCCCCCCACTTAGTGGGGGATTTGAGGGCAGGGCCCCCAAAGCGAAATTTTGCGAAAAATTGCCTTGTAAAATATTGTAATTTCGTAGTCACTCTGGACCGTTCATTATAAGGTCGTAGATCTAACGGTGAAGTTAGTTTAGGTATTTTTTCCCTAGAAGGAAACACTCTTTTATGAGGGAATTGTATTGCAGCTGTGTATGTGTGTGAATATTGTATTCTGAAAGAGGAGAGTGTGAGTGAAAGAAGAGGAAGTTATAGTGGTTGAGTTGTAGGTTGTATCCCTTCATTTTGTTGGATAATAAAAAGGAAGGACCTAGAAATTTATCTGGTGGACGTATCCCACACTGGGTGAACCACGTATTTTTGTGTCTCTATTGTATTGTGTATCTTCTGTGTTTTATTTTCGCATGTGTTTTATTTTATTGCTACGCGATCCTGTTTTTCTAACAACTTTGCTCAGATTTTCAACCACCACCATAATTGTATCATGTTGTTTTTTTGTCATTGGCAATCCAGTGATAAAATCCATTGATATGGTTTCCCACTTTCGTTATGGAATAGGAATTGGTTGTATTAAACATCTAGGGTGTTTGTGTTTAGCCTTGACTTGTTGACACTCTATGCATTTGGAAATATATTTTGTGATTTCCTTTTTCATTTCAAGCCAGTAATACAACTTCATTGTTGTTGTGATCATATTTTGATAGTTCAAGTGCCCTGAATAAGGTCTCTTATGAATTTCATCCATGATGAGTCTCTTTAATTCTATGGAGTTGAGAATGTACAACCTGTCCTGGTACATCAACAATCCATCCTTTGTCATTCGATATCCTTCACATTTCTATCCCATAGGTTCTTGTTGTAGACATTATTTAATATGCACAAAGTGCTCATTGGTGTGTAAGTATTCTTTTAATCTATATTTCAAATCAGATTCATACGTGTTGATTGTTGTCAAGTGAATCACCTGCATGCTCCTATTGAACACATCCACTACTCGTTTTCCTTACCCTTTATATGTTTTATCTCGAAGTTGTATTTGATGATAAGGGCCAACCATATAGCCTGCCTAGCATTCAAACGAGGCTAATCGAACATATATTTCAGCCCATTGTGATATGTCATTAGTACAAATATGTGGCCAAGCAAGTAGTGATGCCACATCTTCAATGAATGAATTATAGTTGTAAATTCCAAGTCATGAGTAACATAATTTCTCTCATGTTCATTTAACTTCCTGGATTCGTAGCTTATCACATGACTATCTTTCATAAGAACTCCACCGAGTCCTTCCTTACATGCATATATGTACACTGGGATATATTTATGTGGGTCTACAATATTCAGGATTGGCACGTTGGTGAGCAGGTGCTTTAGTTGTTGAAAAATTTCTTCACATTCTTCTGACCACACAAATTTTACTCCTTTCCTTTGCAAGGATGTTATCGGATGGAAAATCTTGGAAAATCCTTGAATGAATCTCTAGTAGTACCCTGCTAGCCCCATGATTGATCTCACATCGTTACATTCTTTAGAGTGGACCAATCTATGATTTTTCTTTATCTTTTTCAGGTCTACTTCAATTCCTTGTTAGAAATCACATTACCCAAATAATGGATATGTTTTTGATAGAAGTCGCATTTGTTTACTTTAACATACATCTGATGCTCCCTCAACACTTGAAATATTATTATGACGTGTTCTTCATGTTACTCATTAGTCTTGGAGTAGATGATAATATCGTCAATGAAAACAAAAACAAACTTATCTAGGTATTTGCTGAGAACATTATTCATCAAAAACATGAAGGTGGTTGTCGCATTAGTGAGTTCGAACGACATTGCCATGAACTCATAATTTATGTATCGTGTTCTAAATGTTGTCTTGTGAATGTCTTCATCCTTGATTCTGACTTGATGACAACCAAACCTTAAGTCAATCTTTGAGAATAAAATGGCCCCTCTTAGTTGATTGAGAAAGTCATTGATCCATGGAAATAGGTACTTATTCTTTATGGTTACTTTGTTTAGTTGTATGTAATCGATACACAGTCTGAGTGTACCATCCTTCTTCACAACTAGTGTTGGTACTCCCCAAGGAGAAAAAATTGTCCTAATGTATCCTTCGTATAACATTTATTTAAATTGTAACTCCAACTCTACCAATTCAGGGGTACTCATCCTATAAGGAACCTTGGATAAAAGCACAATGTCTGGAATGAGAATGATTGTTAAATCAATGTCTTGTTTAGGAGGAAATCCCGGTATCTCATCTGGAAACATGTCCCTGAATTACTAGAATATTGGATAGTCTTTGATTGTTGAGAACTCATTTCCCGTTGTCTCGGACACATGGATAGCATCCATTTGGCAACCATTCCTGGAGTACTTCTTCAATTGTAATGTTGAAACTTGTCTTATAGAAATAGGCTTTAAAATTCCTTTCATTGTTATGAGGTTTTTGTCATCATCCACACATTCAAAATTTTTATGGTAGCCGTCTAACTTAACCTTGTGTGTGTTCAACTAGTCCATGTCTATCAGAACATCATATGATCTCAAGGGAAATATATTAAGTGTTTCCCGTGTTTCTATCATATTCATCTCCAACGGACATGCTTCCACAATCTCACTTACCCTTATTTTAGTCCTTATGGCCAAATGCACTAACCATGAATTCTCGTGATTATGCTTATGGAGAACACAAGAGTCAAAAAAATGGGATGCAACATATCTAAGGTTAGATCCAAGGTTAATCAAAATGGAAAAAAAATGTTGAGCAATCTTACCTTCTACTTCCACCACTAATGCATGGTGATTTGCTTGTCGAACTTCAACAACAACATAAATTCGAGGAAAGATCCTTGTTGTGTCATTAACTGTCATAGCTTCTTGAATGTTATAGGTTCTCTTGTTGTTGTCCTACCTATGGGGAAAATCTCGGAGTAATTGATCTTCTCCACATCCCCAACACTTTATAGGCTCTTTCTGTTGTTCCCTAGTCTTCTCTCCATCTCCCTTCGATTGTTTGAATCCACTCTACACAGGATAATTTTGTTGCAACATGTTCCATGCTAGATGGCTTGGATTATCACTATTTGCCCAATTCTTGTATTGTTGAGGCATAAATCCTTTCTTCCTCTAATTATCCTTTCCCTTCCTTTTTTCCTTCCAAACCTTGTTAAACTATGGCCAATGCTTGGATTGCTTGTAGCAATACATTTCCCTCTAGATTGTGTTTTCGAGAGTTCTTGGCTCATTAAATTCAATCCTACCTTGGTAGAATTGAGGAAATCCACTGAGGCAGTGAAAAAGTTTCACTTTCACGTCTTTGATGTAGGGAATATACTTCAATAACTCCAAGAATTTGTTGACATAGTCATCCAAGGTCAACTATCCCAATTTCAACTCTCGAAACTCCTTGATTTTTCCATCATAATATATTTCTGATAGGTATATTTTCTTGAATTACTTTTCAAACTACTTCCATGTGATTTTCCTCTTATTGATCCTTTTCATATTCTTGAGATCATCCCACCAAATAGAAGCTCATGTTAAAAATGGCCACCCTTGCATTCATGTTTCTTGAATAATTGTGTACCTAGAAACACTTTTTCAGCCCTAGAAGCCATGCTTTTGCTTCTTCACTTGTCTTTAATTCACCATCAAAAGTAGGTGGCTTAGCTTTCCTAAATTCTTCCCACAAGGGGTTTTTGGAATGTTTCTTCTTCTTGTGCTTATGGGAAGTAGGTTTTGTGCCATTACTAGATGCTTCATCTGGAGTAGTTGTATCTTTTTTGGAGGAATTTGTTGACATCTCTCCACTAGATGTATGTTCTATAGTACTATAGTGCCTCTTCTTAGAGGAGATTCTTCCTACATTGCTCATGGTTGGTCCCTGAAGTAGGTTATTTTTAATTTCAGACAAACTTTGTAGTAATACATCATTAAGTTCATTCTTCGTTTCTTGAGCTTGGATCAGTCTTTCATTGTCTACCTTATAAATTTTAAGCTCTACCTTCAGGCTACTCATAGTTTATGTCATATCTAGGGGAGTTTATACATTCCTTCTTTCATTTGATTCAATATCTCAGTCATGTGATGTCTCTTCCATGTCAAGCACTTTTCTATCACTAATCGCACTGAATCTTCATGTCTTTCTCTTTTTTGCTAAAACAAACAAATTAATATGTTATTTTAATCATCACTAATCATGTGATGTCTCTTCCATGTCAAGCACTTGTCTATTACTAATCACACTAAATATTCACTTCTTTCTCTTTTGTGTTGAAACTAACAAATTAATATGTTAGTGTTATTTTAATCATGATACATTCATTTTTATTTTTAATCTTTTTTACTGATCTCAAGTATATCTTTGTTGCAACTCATCTCTGGTTCTTGGCCCATAGCAGTCCAATGTTTGAATTGTGCTCTAATGCCACTTTGTAACATACACAACCCCTTAGGTATAATTAAGGAGGTGGAGGTAGTTAAATTTTTTTGTATTAAAACCCAACTCAAAAGTCACTTTTGATCTTACAGTGATATTCTACTCATTAAGAGCTTTCCGATGACTATAATCTTGCTTAATTTTGAGCTCTAAGGAAGAAGTTATGGCCATTTGAAGTTTCCTAAGCATTTCTCTTTTCTAGATTATCAAGCCCACGTGGAACCACACATGCCAATTGATGTGGCATCGTACAATTCACTTTCATTCCATGTTTTTCGAGGTATTTTGATTTATTTATAACTTATTGCATTAGCCAACATTAGCCAAAATATTCTTCTATGCACCATATCACTCCTTCAAAAACTTCTTATCGCACTGGAAATTTATCTATCATGCAACACACTACAATTGGGAAATTCTCTCTCTTGCAATAGAGGCTCTCTTTCTCACTTTGTTGCACCTACTAAATCTTCTCATGGTAATACGTCACATCTCATAATATTTTCCTTTATGCAACATATCACACTCCTTAACAATTTCTCTCTTGCGACATCTTGTCTTTTCCTTCTTATTGTGTCACAAGAAAGTTTCCTTCCTCACAACATATCACAAGAAAGGTAACCTTCTTGTGATATATTGCATCACCGAAAATTTTCTCCTCTCGTGACAACTTCCTATTTATCCATCTTTCCTTCTCTTCTTCCTTCTCTTTATTTCTTATTGCATCGCTAGAAATTTTGGATGTTTGCAAGATATCAAAAGAAAATTAATTTCTTGCGATATGGCGCACCTTTCCAAACTTTTTCTCAATGCACCAATTTTTCCTTGTCCATTTTTTTTTCCTTTTTCTTCTTTGTCCTTCCTTTTCTCTTACCTTTCTTCTTCATTTTCTCCTTGTCACATCTTCGCAAATATTCTTTCGTTGTGTTGTATCACAAGAAAGGTATCTTTCTTGTGACATGTCACATCTTTCGATCTTTTCATTCCTTAAAACAAATCCTTCTCCTCCTTGTCTCATATCGTGTGCCCAAAAAATTTCATCTTTGTGACATACCACGAGAAGTTTAACTTCTCACGATATATCACACCCTTGGAAAACTTTTTCTAACACGTGGGATTATTCCCTTATCGCATTGTGGGAATACTTCTCTTCCTACAACATATCTCATCAAGTTTATCTTCATGTGATATACCACATCACATAAAGTTAAGCTTCATGCGATAATCAACTTCCTAAAAAATTTCTAAGTCCCAAACTTTTCCAAGTTTCCATGTATTGCACAAAAAATTTCTTTGTGTGACACGAGATGTATCCCATGAAGTTTATTTTCATGTGATACACCATGTATCGCATGAAAAATTATTTTCATGTGATACACAATACTTTTCCAAGTTTTCTCGACAAAGACTAAGGGCTTATCCCTGTGAAAACACTTCTTTCAAGACATCAAGAGGGATCTAAAACCCTGACTTCATACTTCAACATCATAACATATTTAACCAATTACTTTAATTAAATAGGAATATTGGCCTTTCTACTTCAAAGGAAATATTTAAGTCTCTTCCAACACAACATACTATAACAATACACTAACCTTCTCTCAAGGAGGAGGCATGGAAAACCAAATCCATATATATAT
>ML776614.1:572741-592467 GCA_009831015.1 Picea engelmannii
AGAAATATTGGCATCAACGTCATAAAATATACATATAATTGTAGAATGGAGAGTCACAAAACAAGCACATAGCCTTCATAAACTCTATCATAATAAAAGGAACTTCACATGCCAGTCAACCATACAATTCCTTCCAAGAAAAATCTCAATCTAAAACAAATTCAATTCTTTACACATAAATTGTATTCCAAGTAAACTAGAGATAATTTATTTCATGATTTTCATAAATGGAATGCAAGGCACTCATAAAAAACAACCAAGATAATGATTCCACTAGTTAGAAGACATGAGATCAATTAGGGAGAAAGGCTCATAGCACTATAAGTTGTCAATTCCTTAATTGACTCTTAGCTAAGCCTCTAGCTACTTATAACACCATGCCTCCAACAAGAACCATTATCATATCACACTAACCAAAGATACCTTTCACTGAATTCAACACACATGCTGGGAAAATAAATTTACTCAATAATGTATGCATCTAGAAGGTGATTCAGTCCAGATTCTATGCATCACATCCTTACCAAAGACATGCAAGAAGGGATTTGTTCTTAGATAAATCCTATAACAACATACACATGAAACCTTATTTGAGTTCCTAACGAAGAAACAAAAAAATTCATTTCCTCTTCCATACTCTCCTTTCCATAACTTCCCACACAACTTTCTCATCGATAATGCATGCATAATTCTTAAAATAATATGGATTGTAAGAAAATTTCACAACAATGTATAAACACTTATTTGAATTGTGAAGACTACCAAAAAATTGACTGAGGGTGAGCACTTTTCCACCCAACCATAGGATTAGCTACACATCCCCTTATATTATTGGCCACCCCTAGGCAGACCATGATACCACCGGGGAAAATTTTAGGAAAATCTCTCAGCTAGTATGGGCGATTTAGAAACTTCTCAAGGGATAAATTTTGCATGGAATCTCTTCGTTGAGTTCTCATGACCCCACGAGTTTTAAGCTCCCATTTGTTGGATTTCCAAAACACAAGAGAAATCTATCTTCGCTTCCACACAGTCCCTCGAGCAACTTCTCCTTCCAGTTCCTTCACATGCAGCCAACAAGGCTCTAACTCATAGTCCCATGCACCATCATTACTAGAGATTTCCCTATGAAAATTCTTAGCTTGAAATTACCAATTTTCTCATTGGTTTGACTCAACAATGGCTCATCTCACCTCTCTTCCTCTATTGTCTTCTTTGTATGAAAAAATTATATCTCTCCACCCCTCATGCACACCCACAATATCACATTTTTCCTCTTTCCTAGGTAGTCCTGGGTCAACCACAATTTTTTTAGGTTGTTGTACTCAAACCATACCTCTCATTTGTTGATGACAGGATTTATCAACCACCATTCTATGTTTCTATAATTGTGGGAAGGGGACATTTCATCCAACCAGGTTTTCCCATTAAATGATTTGGGTGAGAGGGGAAAAAAGAATGAAACATTTTTTTCAAATTCAAAAACCATCATCATAATTTTGGCAAGGGTGGCTTAGGATTATTTACAAGGTGAACCCCAAGACCCCTTCACTATTACCTGCCCATGGTATCATGGTCCATGTAGTTGCTCATGTTCCCTCGGACAACTTCTTGTCATTTGTCATTAATTAAAATAAGATGCATATACATTGTCTTTAATTTATCTAGTTCAACTTAGCATGATAATGAAATATTCATGCCAAAATAAAACAACATTAAACATAACAATTACAAGTTTAGAAAGAGGGTCAAAATGGGGATGTTGCAGTACTTTCAATAGAGGTATCTCTTTGATAGGTACTATGTTGCTAAGGTTAGGTAATTACATGAGTTAAAGTTGGGACAAATGACCATAGATGAATACGTGAATAAATGCTTGGAATTGTTGAGATATGTCAAATACAATAGAGATAAGAATGTAAAGATCTAGTGTCTTTCAAGTTGATTACCTCAATCCTATAGAGATAAAGTTGACTTTGATGAACCTAGAACTTTGGATGAGGCCATTAGAAAGGTTAAGTATTGTTATGAGTAGAACAAGAACAAGCCAAAAGTCCACAATCCTTGGAAGTACAAGAAGAAAGAGAAGATTGACCATAGAAAGAAAGAGTTCGAGCCATTTCATTACAAAAATCAGCATAATCAACTAGCAGAGAGTGGAGCTCATCTGATTGAATCAACAAGAAAGAGGCCAATAGATCCTATTCAATGATAGGTATGGAGAAGAACATTTCCTTAGAAATTGTCCACATCAGAAGGAGAACACCAGGAATGTTTGTAATATTCAAGAGGCTACAACTGTTGGTGATGTAGCAAAGACTATTCCTAGGATCTATGTTTCCTTGTAAGACTGCTAAGTAGATCATCAACTGGTAACAATTAAAGTTGAAGGTAAGATTGCTAAGCAATCCCTTTCCATTTTAATTGATCTAGGATCTAGCTACAACTATATTATTCTTAAAGTTGTTGAATAAATGATGTGCACTAAAGAATACTAAGCATAGAAAGACATGGCTAGCTCAGTTAGCTATAGGAACCAAGAGAAAAATTAGTGAAATGGTGGAGAGATGTCTAGTAGAGTTGAATGGAATTTTCACGTGGGAAAATTTGAACATTTTTACTCTTGGTTCATATGATGTCCTTAGTGGTATGGACTGGTTGGAAGCACATTAAGTTAGTCTTGATTGCTACAATAAAATATTCAATTGCATTAATGAAGATCAAAACTTAAGTACAATATTTCAAAGTCCATCTATGTAAGATATATTTCAGCCTTACAGCTAAAGAAGTTCTTTTGAAAGGGATTCCAATTGTATGTAGCCCATGTTTTGGAACCAATAGAGGACAACGGTCCAAAGCTTGAAGACTATCTGGTATTGCAAGAATACAAAGATGCATTTCCTCATGAGGTACTAGGTTTACCTCCAAAGAGAAATATTGATTTCTCAATTGACCTTGTGCCTTGAATTGCACCAATGTTTAACTATTTGTAGAATGAGTACTCCAAAACCGATGGATTTGAAGATGCAATTACAAGATTACTACAAAAATGATACATTTGGCCAAGTGTGTCCTTGTGTGGAGCATCGGTTCTTTTTGTGAAAAATAAAGAACTCTTGGGTTGTGTATTGATTATGGACAACTGGAAAAAGTAATAGTGAATAAAAAATATATGTTGTCTCGGATTGATCTATTTGACCAAATGAGAGGGACAAAGACCTGTATTCTCAAAAATTGATTTGAGGTCGAAGTATCATTAAGTCTAAATCAAGGGAGAAGACATTCACAATACAACCTTTAGAACAAAGTGTTGTCACTTTAATTTCATGGTGGTGCCATTCAGTCTCATAATGCATCAACTGTGTTAGTGTGCTTCATGAATAGTGTCTTCAGTAAATACTTGGAAAAGTTTGTGCTTGTTTTCTTTGATGATATACTAGTTTATTTAAAATCTGAAGAAGAGAATGAGAAACATTTGTGAATGGTTTTGAAAGTGTTGACAGAACATCAATGGTATGATAAAACTCAACAAATGTGACTTTGGTCAAACACATATTCACTATTGGGTCACATTATTTATGTGGGAGTGAGTTTGTGGAACTAGAAAATATCGAGGCCATAGTGAATTGGCCCACTCCAAGAAATGTGACAAATATAAGATCTTTCATGGTTCTTGTTGGTTACATTCAAAATACAAACTATATAACAAATTATGGTCATTGTGAGTTCTTGGTGGTGCCATTCGGTCTCACAAATTCACCAACTATGTCCATGTGCCTCATGAATAGTGTCTTCGGTAAATACTTGGAAAAAAATGTGCTTGTTTTCCTTGATGATATACTAGTTTATTTGAAATCTAAATAAGAGCATGAGAAACATTTGTGAATGGTTTTTAAAGTGTTCAAAGAACATTAGTGTTATGCAAAACTCAACAAATGTGACTTTGGTCAAACACAGATTCACTATTTGGGGAACATTATTTCGGTAGAAGTGAGTCTATGGATTTGGAAAATATCAAGACCACGGTGAATTGGCCCACTCCAAGATTTGTGACAAATATAAGATCATTCATGGGTATTGTTGTGATCTATTTGGATATTGGTGGTCACCCACCTAGTCCAACTAACTCATTTTGGCAGTTTCAATTTGGTAGTTTTGTTTCTAGCTTTTCGAGTTCCAAACTTTTGGGGTCGTTTTGAGGCCCTAAACATCATTTTTAGAGCTTGCCACAGTCAAACTATAAACTAAGTTATATTTTGATGGGAAAATGTGTAGTCCTCGGATATACCTTTCCAATGAGCTATCGTTCACCCCAAATGGAGATCGTATGCCAAAGTTACGCCCCTGAGAAGTTGATACACCAAACTACCCAAAATGGGGTCCACAAAATTGTTGGCTTTTCATCTTATGGGGTTAGGGTTTTGGATTTTATTTAAGTTAAAAAGGCCTTTAGAGCCTCATTGTAAATCATCTTTTTGCGAATGTGAGTAGCAAACACATCTCTTCTCAAAGATAAGATGCCACCATTCTAGCAAGTCTTTCACTCTGTGTTTTTATAGTCTTTGTACATTTTCACTCATTAATAGAAAATTGTGTATTACTGTATCTATGTGTTTATGGTTGCATCTATGATACATTTATGTTATATTATAGGATATCCGAGATATCTCTGTACATTTCTTTATTATATCTCCGCTCTCATTTTGTGGCGAAAATAATCTGAATCAGTGGTATTAGAGCAGGATGCTCTTGATCGTTTTTCAGTGCATGTCCCCGATGAGGTCCAAGTATAGAAAGTTGGGTCTCGAGCTTGTCTCTCTTGAAGACAATCACTCTCGCACACCGAATAAACCCTCCATGGCAGAAGAAAAAAAAATGTTAGAGCAGACGATTCTATTAATCTGTTGCTTAAGAAATCTCTCACACGATAGAGAGACGAAATGATGGAGAATTTTTCCCACATCCTTCAACACCTGCCGATAAAAACAGGTGTGTCTTCATTAAGTGGCCACTTTGGAGGCACCTCGCCTTTCAAGGTACCGATTAATTTTGATATTCCCGTATTTGAAGGACAGATAGATGCAGATGCCCTAGAAAAATGGTTAAATATGCTAGAAGGTTATTTCTTTTTTCATAATTTCTTCGACATGGAAAAGATCACCTTCACACTCCTTAAGGCTCTCCCCCATGTCAAACAATAGTGGGAAACTTACTGGGAGAAAAGTTTCACAGAGGAGTCTGGAATATATGGGGCTGAGCCCACTTGGGATTTTTTTTGGATGCGGTCAAGGAACAATATTACCCTATTGGCAACTATGAGACCAGTACATGAGATGGACCACACTGCGGCAAGAGAGGGGCCAAGCAGTTCCAGAGTTCACCAATACCTTCCATACCTTGCGCACCAAGTTGGGTATCAAAGACTCCAAACAAAATTTGGTTCTGAAATACCATGGGGCTCTACAAATATACATCCAAACTGAAATGGATTTTATGGAAATCTCATCACTCGATGTTGCTTATCGATATGTTGTTAAAATCGAGCAGAAATTTAAGCACCAGAACAAATGGGAGTTCGGGTCTACAAATACGCAACAACCAAAGTATGATAAAGACAACCCTAACAAACAGTCTCCTGAAAACCAGTCAAAGCCATAGGAAAAGAAGGGTCACTAAAAGAAGAAGAAGGACACAGAAAAATGGTGTGATTACCACAAAATCCCCTGGCACAACACTGATGAATGTCGCTCAAAACAGTCATTGGTGGTCAACATCAAATACAAGGAGCCAAACCTTGATTCAGAAAATATTGATAGAAGACAAATCATCGACGCGGACCCCGTTGTATTGTCACAACCGCAACAATTCAACCAAAAGAACCCACATATCCTGAAGAGGGGGAGCACCTTTTTCATTCACAGATGTGGGTGAAGGGGACCCCGCTGCATTTTATTGTTGATAGAGGAAGCCAGAAGAACCTCATCTCAGTAGAGGTCATCAAACAGTTGGGATTTTCGACAAAACCACACCCGCAGCCATACAACATCGGGTGGCTTCGCCAGGGATGAGATCTTCATGTTAGCTAGCAGTGTCGATTCTCATACAACATCCATCCCTTCAAGGATGAGGTATTATGTGATGTTTCCTCACTGGATGTCTGTGATGTTCTCTTGGGCCAGCCATATATGTGTAAGCGCCATGCTATCTATGAGTCTCGACCCCATAGTGTCATTGTTACTCTAGGGGGTCATCTCTACAGGATACCAGAGGTAGTCCCAACTATTGTCCCACCTAAAAAATGTCGCAAGGTAGTATCTCATACTACAAAATTCAGCTTCTTCACAATCTATTCAAAAGGTGAATAGAAGGATACTGCAACCACTACATCTTCAGCCCAAGCACCTTCTATCCAATACTAGCAGGTCAAAAAGACTGCAGCAAAGCGAAAATATTCCTTCTGCACCTAGACATATCATGTAGCCCAACTAGTTGAATATATTTAACCTCACTAGCAACAGGTTCATGACAGCGTTCCACAACGCAACATCTCCAACAAGGCAAGCAATGCACCAAGATTCAGTTACAACAATCACTTTCCCCTCTCCCTCGAGAACTCAATGCAATGGAGACCATTGCTTCCTAAGGAGGGAGGATTGATCCAAGTGGATATTGGTGGCCACCCACCTATTCCAACTTGCTCATTTTGGCAGTTTCAGTTTGGCAATTTTGTTTCTATCTTTTTTAGTTCCAAACTTCTGGGGTCGTTTTGAGGCCTTAAACAACGTTTTTAGAGCTCGCCATAGTCATACTGTAGACGAAGTCACAATCTAACTGCAAAATATGTATTCCTCAGATAGACCTTTCCAACGAGATATTGTGCGCCCCAAACGAAGATAGTATACCAAAGTTACACCCCCGGGAAGTTGATACACCAAACTACCTAAAACAGGGTCCACAAAACTGTTGGCTTTTCATCTTCCGGGGTTAGGGTTTTGGATTTCTTTATGTTAAAAAGGCCTTTAGAGCCTCATTGTAAATCATCTTCTTGTGAATGCGAGTAGCGGACACATCTCTTCTCAAAGATAAGCTGCCACCATTCTAGCGAGTCTTCCACTCTGTATTTTTATAGTCTTTGTACATTTTCACTCATTAATAGAAAATTGTGTATTATTGTATCTTTGTGTTTATGGTTTCATCTCTGATACATTTCTATTATATTATTGGATATCTGAGATATCTCTTTACATTTCTTTATTATATCTTCGCTCTCATTTCGTGCCGAAAATAATCCGGATCATGTTGGTTACTATCTAGTATCCATCGAGGGATTCTTTGAGATTGCAAATCCAATAACTTGTTTGCAGAGGAAAGAAAATAAGTTTGAATGGACCTAGAAATGTGAGGAAAGTTTTCAATAGTTGAAAAATCTCCTCATTTGTGCACTAATTCTAAATATTGCATATCAAGACAATTATTTTGTCGTGTGCACAAATGCATGTGGGAAAGAACTCGGTGGAGTTATAATGCAATATAACCATGTGGTGTGTTGTGAGTCATTAAAGCTAGAGGAATATAAGAAAAACTATCTTACTCACGCTTTAGAACTTGTTGTGGTAGCACATGCATTGAAGACGTGATGACACTACTTGATGGAAAGAGTGTTCATGCTAATGACCAACCATAATGGATTGTAGTATCTATTTGAACAACCAATATTGAATGCCAAATAAGCAAGATAGTTGGAATTCCTCCGCGAGTTCAAGTTTGAGATCAAGCCTATAAAAGGGAAGGAAAATAGGGTTTCAAATGCACTCAATGATAAATTGCATGTGATGCATGTGGAAGTTATCAACATTTGCCAATATGATATGAAGAAAAGAGTGATAAAGTCCCTTGCAATTAATGAACATTATGTCTATGTGAGAAATGAACTACAATAAGAGAAACTCGAGCATAAATATGAAGGTTATCAGCTATGTGATGATGGATTTCTCATCTACAAGAATATAATGTTTAGTTCCAATTTGGTGGAGTTGAGAACCATCATCATTGATGGAATCCATAAGGGGCCTTATTCATGCAAAAAGCCAATATTTTTGGTGTAGTTAAAAAAGATATTGTTGGATACATTGGAAGATGTATGGAGTATTAGCAGGTCAAGGTTGAGCATCAACATCTAGTAGGTTTTCTACAACCTTTTCCACTTCCAGAATGGAAACAAGAGGTGATAAAAATGGACTTTATTACAAGATTTTTAAATCCTACAGTGAAGAAACATGATGGTTGTGGTTGATGAACAAAAATATGTTGCACATTGTATTCCCATGACATCTACTCATGAGGCATCAAACATTGTGAAAAATTTCATGAGAGAAATTTTCAGATTGTATGGGATGCCTATGAAAATTGTATCAAATAGGGATTCACTTTGAATTTTTGAAAAGGTCTTTTTGGAGACTTGGGCACCAAGATGAATTTTAGTTATGCTTACCATCCACGTATATATGGGTAGATTGAAAGAGTAAATCAACTGCTCGAAGACATGCTCCACGTGTATTTGATGGATAAGCCATCCAAGTGGGAGGATTATATAAACCTAGTAGAGTTTTCATATAATAATGGATATCAAGTATTGTTGAAGATGAGTCCATTTATATGGAAAAGGATGCAAAACTCCAATAAATTGGGGTAACCCAATGAACATAATTGTACTTGGGTTGTAAATGTTCAAGGAAATGGAACAAGAGGTTCTCAGGATTAAGCAGAATTTGAAGGCAACCTGGGATAGGCAGAAAACCTATGCAGATAAGAACAAAGTGCATAGAGAATTCAAAGTTAGAGATCATGTTTCCTTTAGAGTGAGGTGAAGGAATATTTCCTTCAAGCTTGGAAGTTGTGACAAGTTGGCACCTTGTTATTGTGGGCCATTTGAAATCCTAGATAGGATAGGGCTAGTTGTATATAGAATTGCATTGCCTACTAATATTAAAGCTCATGATGTTTTCTATCGAAATATGTACATGATCCTAACCATATGATTGATTGTGTTGTGATCTAGGTGGAACTAGAGGGAGATTTCCATGCATAGCCCTTGAGCATCCTTGACGGGAAAGTAATAGTGCTCTAGAATCGAGCCATCAAATAGGTAAAGGTGCAAATGAATAACTTTGGTCTCAATGAGGCTACGTGGGAGCTGGAGGATGCCATGAGAGAGGCATATCCATTTTTGTTTTGATACCAAGTTTCACTGAGGACAATGCAATTCTAAGGGGAAGGGGATTGTAATACCCTAGTTTTTCCCCTTTGATGTTTTGGATCATATTATATATAAATTGTAAATAAAATGGATATGATGACAAGACAGAATGAGAATGTGTGTAAATGATGTAAATATTGTATATGGATTCCTAATGTGGAGCTCAAGGCCAAGTCCCAACTAGGGAATCTATAGGCATGTATTTTGATATATATGTTTATATTATATACCATGAGGTAGAATTGCCATGGTAATTTTAAAATATGCAAATATTATTTAAAAAATTAATGTAAGGTTCCAATGTTGGATACAAAAGAGCATTAGAGGGCCTATGATTCCACTAAAAGGGAAGAGGAAAGGGGGTCCAAGGGGATGATAAATAATCATAAGTTTCCTAAGTCTCATATCCTTCTTTTTTTCACCATGTGTTTTATTAAAACCTCAACCACCAATCATTGAACGTGGGTGGTGGTTGGTGGGGAAGTCCACCTTCCATGGTAATAAGAGCACGGTGGTTGAGTACAAGATACTCCATCTCCATAGAACTCAAACCTCGTGGAAATTTGAACCATCTCCTTTCCCATGCACTCTTCCCTCATGCAAATTCGAATCGACCATTCCTATTGGCCCATTCTAGCCAATGCTTCAACATTCATTTGTTCATTTACAAGTTCTCATGCTATGCACATAATAATTTTTCATTGGAGCCTATAAATGACTAAGGAGAGCTAAGGAAGAGAAGACTATGGACCAGAGAGAGAGAGGGAGAGATGGAAGGTTTTTGAGGAGCATAGAGGCTTGGTTGATAGGAAATATTTCCCATTCCCTGAAGATTCTTGCACCCTTAGTGTTCAAGAGACAAGATAAAACTTTGTTGGGTTTCCTAAAGGTAGACAACATGGTGGAATCTTAATGCACACATTGGAGAGCATTGGAGGGTAGAATATCTTTGAAGGATATCTTCATTGTGTTGTGTGTGTGGTGGAAAGGAGTGTCATGGCTAGGCCGGCTAGATGGCATATGAAGTATTTTGTATTGATTTTCTTGGTTGAACTTGAGAGCCATTAGGTTGGGCAAGTGAATTAAGTGTCCTAGACTAGTTTTCTTTTCCTTGGTGGCCTCATATCCCAGCTTGGGGGTAGTATCCACAGTGGATGCATATGATTGGGTGGAAAATTTCTCACCGTCAACCAATTTCCTTGGACCAACTTAAAAGATAAGTTCCATATCTCTATGTTTGAATTCATGCTTATAATTATGTTGAGTTGTATTTTTTTTTATGTATGAATTAGAATGGAATTTGTGAATGCATGATGCTACATACTAGCATTGTTATGATAGCTAGAGTAAGTTCTCATGGAATTCAAAGTTGCATTAAAGTTAATCAGCTCAAATTCCTTATGTACATTGGATATCATGTATGTGTTCAAATCTAAAGGGCGATGGGCATGTATAGTTTGAATTATTCATCCCTAATGGTGTAGTCTTTGGCCAAACACCATCATAAGTGCAGGTCCCTTTGGGCCTGGGAGTCTTTTTATGTTAAATTTGAAGTGTTCTTTGAATAGGCTTGCAAGCCCTTTTTTTTTACTTTGGAGCGTTACATTAGAAGTGGGGAAAAGCCCTATTGTTTCCATTTGAGGCATTGACACCGAATGAGGACTTGGTCGTTACTTCTTTGATATTTACTTTCAAAGTTGGGTAGAACTTTTGAAGTGAGCCAATGCCCCGTTGAGCGTATTCAAAATATTATCTTTCAAAATGACTTGATGGTTTATTGGGCATGTTTGAAAGAAAACCTTTTGAAATGGTCCAAGGGCCTATCAAGCATGTTTCAAAGATGTCATCTTTCAAAAATAGCCCAATGGTAGGGCTATGGTAGAGGTTTGAAATGGTAGAGATATGATGTTCAAAAGAGGGTCAATAGCCCTCATGGGAGATTATTAAAAATAGCCCTAGGAAAAGTTCGAATGAGAAGGACATAAACTTATCTGAGGAAATAAATTTATCTAATCCTAAAGGATTTAGATTGGTGCAAAAAAGACAACTACCCCTCCTCCTTGAGTGTGGTGACAATACCACAAAGAGATATGGGTACATGACAAAGTCATTGAAAGAAGTCATTATCACAAGATTCAGAGGGCAGCTCATGATTCAAAAGGGACTCACCAACCACAACAGTGCATCCATCTGCCAGAAGAGAGGAGTTCACGTTGTAGCGCATTCCACGTAAAGCATCAAGACCAAAATATACGCCAAGCATGTGATTAGATAACAACATACGGGCTTGAACTTTCGTTGTAGTATGTATCACATTATATGTGCTAAGAAATTTGTGCTCTGCTAACAACTGAGCATCAATAATAGACCTGCAAAAACAATCAAAGAAAAACTCCATGTGGAAGACAACGATTCAGAGAACGTTTTTAGTCATGGTTGTAAAATGAGAGACTACTCACAATATACATATAATCTAGTGTTTATTGGATGTAGCTTGGGTTGTTGGGAGGAATGATTGTTCCCCTCCCCACCTAGATGACATACGATGCTCTTAAATGGGTCTATATGATGCTTTTGTTATTGAGCCCCCAATATTCCAAAAATGATCAGCGTCCCATGTTCTCTAGAGGATTTTGGCCTCCCATGTTCTCTCATGGATTTCGGATCCCCATATTGTCTCGCAGATTTAGGGGTTTTCCGTGGACATAACGAGTGCCCTGAACCACATGTCAAAAAAAAAAAAACACAAAACTGAGTAAATGTAACTGCAAACAAAGAAAGACCTCATACTAGTACATTACAACTGCCTACAAAAATCACATTCAGAAACTGTGAAGATTTGATGGATGTAGATTTAGGATTTTCCTCGGCAATGAAGCATTATTGGGAGGTCCAAAGAACCATGATGAAGGAACAACATATTTGAGTTCTGATATGCCTAATCCAACTCTTCACCATTTTGGAGCATGCATATCCTTCCTCTCTATCAACTTATTTGTGTCAAACAAACAATACATCATGACAATTACAAAAGATGTGGGTAGAGACAAAACTGAAACTCTCAATTGCAATTTTTTATCCATATTATCTCTATATAATAATTATAATAATCTATTTTTAAAGTCACTGCCAAGCCAAACACTAAATTGATGTATGAGACCCCTCTACCTAACCATTTGACTTATATATATCAAGTTTACAAATTCATACTCAAAACTTACATGAAATGAGTAAGAATTCAATCAAATAGAACATAAAGACTCATCACCGAAATCACTGAATACACGAGGCCAGGGTTTTATTCCTTATAAAATCATCGATCTTTGCATAAATCATTTTATAAAAAGATGAAAATGATTTACTTAATGAGAATTACAAATAAGAATGGTAAAATTGTAGGGTTAAATTGATGTTATGATAAAATTGTAAGGTTAAATTCATTGTTTACTATAAGTATTTCACTTAATTGTTTTTTTTTTTCCATGTACATATTTTTGTCTTGCAAATTTAACTAATATCATGCCATTATCTAAAAGTAGGTCAATATGTCCTCCTCCCATAGATCAGAGCCTTTCAAAAATATATGGAAGTATTTTGGARAGATGATTGCAAAAGAAATATCCATGTGCAATACTTATCCTAACCCAACATACAATACAGTGAAACAAAAAGGCTCTCATTCTTCATTTATTACAAAATTTTGGGTTAATTATTTCTTATTTCTTATTTCTTCCATGGATGGAATTTTGTCTTGCAAATTTAACTAATGGTTATCCATTATTTGAAAATAAGTTAAGATTCTCTCCTCCCATTGATAACAAAATAAATATTGAACATGTCACTAAAGCATAGACTATCACACCATAAACAAAATCGCAATGAATAAATACTATCTCATTTAACACAAAGCCTTGAATCATTGAAAAACACAATGTACTTCAGCAAGTTTGATATGAAGTTTGGCTATTGTGAGGTACTTGTTAATCCTCGTGATATCTTAAAAACTATACCCAAGGTGATAATGTGTCTTTGTAAATGGTTGATGATGCCTTTCACCTTAAGCAACTAATGCACCCACCTTAGATCTCACATTTAGGGAATTAATCATATCATGATGTATATAAATATGCATTTGTATTTATTTTGTGTTCTTTAAACAAGGTTTTCTACTACTCTTTAATTGTCACTTAGCATTGAACTCTCTTTTGTAATGGAAATAGACTATACTCTCTTTGGAGCCTTGAAACTGGACCATTTCCAAAGGGAGGGTAATTTATGATCCATGGCTCACTTAGTCAACATAATTATGCTTACTTAGTTCTAGTGATAGAATAATTTATATGCATGCTCCCAAGTTTGTGTGCATAGAATAAGTTGTGTACTACACTAATAAGTAGATCCTTGCATGGCCATGATGACAACTCAATGCATGTATTCAACACCAACACATAGTTCAGTGTTCCATGAAAATGACACAACAAGTGGTTAGTTCTATTTATGTTAACTATGGATCCATGACAAAACCAATAATAAAATAAAGTTAAGTCAATGCCCATGATAACAAACCCAAATTTAGAGAACAAGGCAATGACTAACTTCATGCATTGTGTTTTTCTTTCAATTTTTTTCAACATATTTCAATACGTGTTTTTGTTTCTCATATATTTTATTGGAAAGAAATTGACAACTGAGATTAAGCACAAGAACAAAGAAATTAACTAACAACACACCATTGTCTAAAAGTAGGCCAATATACCCTCCACCCCTATATCTGAGTCTTCCATAGATATACATAAGCATTTTGATGAGATTGTTGCAAAAGCAAAGCTGTATACAATATTAATCATGATGCAATATACATTGCAAAGAAGAAAAAGGTGGGGTTCTCATTCATTGTTTATTATAAGAATTTCAAATAATTGTTTCTTATTTCTTCCTCCCATGGACACAATCTTGTATTGTAAATTTAACTAATACTGTGCCATTGTTTGAAAGTAGGCCAAGATGTCCTCCACCCATAGTGATCCAGGAGGCTCAGGAGATGATCCGAAAGACTCAGCAGTATCCCAGGAGACCCAGAAAAACCCAAGGGGATGGAAAAGGCCGAATTTTAGAAGTCTCCTAATCTCAAAAAAAATGGCACCATGACGAAGAGTGTGTCGCAATATTTCCAACGGTGCTAACAGCACGTCAAACAAAGCTACATATCAAAAGATATGGCCAATCAAAGATTAGGTCAACCAAGTTCAAATTCAAACGCTGACTCATCATCCGTATTGTTGACATCAGACGCTCACTGTGCATGGCTGACATCAGCATGACATCAACATGTCGACATGGCACCACCCATGGAGTGACACGTGGCATGTTGATTTGAAGTTTTCGGGTGCCACTTGGGCTTATTGGCAAGTGGCACGTGACACCATCCAGAGTCGCCACGTGGCCCAGTACTCACACGACAGCTGACAAATGATAGGGCGCTATGTCAACATTGATGCATCATCCAACTATGCAGGAATGACAAATAAAAGAGTGCCACGTGGAACCCCAAAAACACCCAATGAGGGCCAGCTAGCAATGAATTCAAAAAATATATATAATGTCAGACAGGTCGGCACCGGATCGGTTGGCGATTAAGAGTTTCGACCACAACCTCTGGAAAATCCCATACAAATCGGACATGTACATGGTATCCAACAGAGTATTAATACGGATAGGTCGTGCATACATCCCATCACAGGATTGGCGGGACCAACAGTGAACAAATAGTTGGATAGGATAATCGTTGGGGAATATGGTAAACATCGGTTAAACAGTTCAACAAAATAAACCCCATATAAAATATTACGATGGACTTTTGTTATAACAATAAGCTATATGGGGGATTCCGTGGGGTTTGACCCCTGAACCTCCCACTAGCCAACGACTTAATTAAACCACCACTTGCCAACCAACGAACGACCTAAGTTGGTACATCCGCCTGGGAAGTCTAATAAAAAGGCCAATTTTACCAGTGCTTGGGGGTCCGCGTCCAAGCAAATCCAGGCATGCTTTTCGAGATAGAATTGCAGGAATTAATTGCAAGGGTCGGCACATAAAACGACACTAAGTGCCCAGCTAAGCCTGGGATGAGCAGTGTTAGAATTGGATGTGGAGACAGTCATTTCTGCAAGTTTTCTCGCCACCAACGTGCTGGTGATATATGTTTCTACATCTGGACAGCGGATCCGAGGGCCAAATTTGCCAAATTTTGTAATGGAGATAAAAGCCATGTAATTATCATTTGATTATTGTTGAGATTAATTGAATGTCTCTCCACTTTGAAACAGGGCCCGAAGATGTAGTCCATATTGGATGAACTCCGTTATCAATTTTATGTCTCTCATTCTTTTCTTTGTTCCATTATTCTTCCTCATTATTTATTTACATGCACGTAAGCTTTTATGTATACTCTATTATGCAATTCTTTTTTAATTAATGTCATGAACAAAAACATCCCAGGTTGGTATTAGGTCCGATTTTCTGACTTGGATTGCGAGTGTATGTTTACCAAGGCCAATATTAAAGCGGTTGAAGGAAAACTAAAAACCTTCAATCCAGAGATTGGATGTGTGCATCGACGAAGGAAGGTGGCGGATGAAGAGCTTCGCATAGAATTGAGAAAAACTTCCATAAATATTTCTATTGTATGTTAGATATGGTGGAAAAGTTATTTGCATATTACGAGAAGAGAGTGGCAAAGAAGGACCAAAAGAAGAAGGAGATGAAAGGAGAATATACTGTCTTGGTAAACCATGGGATTGGAGGAGATTCTCCTCAGCCAACATCACCATATTCAAGTTCAATATCTTCTTCTGCTTCCTCTCATTCTCATCATTCTTCACATCATTCTAGTTTTCATCCAAGTACATCTAAAAATTCATTGTTAAAACTAGATGTGAAATTTAGTTTTCCCATGTATAATGGAGAATCAAATGCAGAGAAACTAAATAATTGGATCAGGAAAATTGAAGTTTACTGTTGAGTCCAATAGATCAAAGAAGAAGAAGAAAAATAATATTTGGCATCTCTTTGGCTGGAAGGCACAACCCTCGTCTGGTGGGAGAGAAAGCTACAACAAGGTACTAAAAATGCTAGTAAACTTCTTATGTCTTGGTAAGAATTTGTTTCTGCAATGAAAAGAAAATTTTATCCACTAGATTATGTTCAGAAAGCCATGATGGAAAGGAAAAATCTAAGGTAGGGTAAAGGTCAAAGTGTGCAAAAATTCACAAAGGAATTTCGAAAATAAGCTCTTGCATTACATGTTTCTTTAGATTCTCATGAAACATTAATGAAGTATATTGGTGTGCTCCATAGTTATATTTGTCATACTTTGTTATTATTTAACCCCACAAACTTGGATGAGGTATGTGTGCAAGCGACTCACCTTGAAAACAGGGACAATAATGTACAGGAGGACTACACCAAGAAACCATCCAAGATTCAGAGAAACAAATTCAAAGGGAAGAAAAAGGACAAGAAGGCAACAACCACGAAGAAGGAGGAAGGAAATCCCTCTTGCACACATTGCAAAAAAGGAGGCCATGATTATGACCATTGCTGGAAGTTACACTCGGAACTCAAGCCCAAAATATTTGGTAGAAAAGGGAAGCAGAAGACAATTTCTATAGAGCAACAAGATCTTGGTTCAGACTCAGGTGACGAAACGATGATTACAATCGTGGGAGTACAAGGTAAAAATTTATTGCATGTTGGTTCAAGTTCCACAGATAAATATCATGATGAAGAAAGAAGAAGAAGTTCTTTGTTTCATATTAGAGTTGTGTCTAAACAAACAAATATAGAAACTCTATTTGATCCAGGATCCTAAGTGAATTTAATTTCAGAATCCATTGTTAAAAAATTGGGATTGAAAACAACACCTCATCCTAAAACCTTATCCGCTTGGATGGGTAACTGATAATGCAAAGATAAATGTCACCAAGTATTGTAAAGTTAGGTTTGCTATTGCTTCAAAAATTATAGATGAGGTTGATATGGATGTTTTCCCACTAGACATATGTGGCATAGTTTCGGGAGGCCCTTATCTTTATGATAGAAAATCAAACTTCTTCAAACATGAGAATAAATATCACCTAACTAAGGATGGTGTGGAATACATTGTAAGGGCACACAGTATGAGAGTGAATACCTTATCTGGATTTATGAGCAGAACGAAATGAATAACAGACTGAAGACAACAACACAAAGATACAGAGAACAACAACAGATATCCAGTGAACAATAAATTCTATTGAATAAATAAAATAGGTTGAAACTATAAAACTGCATAACTGAAAACAACTTGCTCGAATGGTGGTAGATATCTCTAAGGAGAGATGTGGCTTTTACATGCATCTGTCTGAGAAGAATGATTACAATGAGGCTTCAGAGGCATTTTTAACATTACTCATGGATTCCAAAACCTTAGACATCCAAAAACCTAACCCTAGGAGATGAAACACCAAACGTTATGTGGGCCCTAATGGGTAAGTTGGTACCTCAACTTCTTGGGGTCGTAACTTTTGCATATGACCTCCGTTTTAGGCGTGTGATAGCCCGTTGGAAAGGTATTTTTGAGAAATACACATTATGTTTTCAAACTTTGACTTTGCTGTTAGAAAAACAGGACCATGGAGCAATAAAATAAAACAAATGCAGAAACAAAACACAGAAGATACACAATACAATAGAGACACAGATTTACGTGGTTCACCCAGTGTGGGCTACGTCCACTAGAGAAATTGTCAGGTCCTTACTTTATTATTATCCATCATATGAAGGGATACAACCTACAGCAAACCCGCTGTAACTTCCTCTTCTTTCTCTCACAGTCTCCTATCTCATAATACAATATTCACCATCAACCATAGTCGCAATACATTTCCCTCATAAAAGAAGGTTGTCTTCTAGGGCAAAAAACCCTAACATAATCTCTATCGTTAGATTTGCGACCTTATAATGAACGGTCCAGATTTACAATGAAATTACAATATACATTTACAAGGCAATTTTTCCTTCGGGTGCTCCGCCCCCGAACCCCAGCTGGGGGCCTGCATGCCCCCAGACCCCGCAGAGGGGGTACCCCCCTCTGCACTCCCCCACGTGGAAGAGTGTACATACTTCTGGGGTGTAAATACTTCATGGGGTATAAACATGGCTGAAAGTAAAACACCTCTGAATCAGGAAGATAATCAAGATCCACAACCAACAATCTCCCACTTGGAGACTGATCTCAACAACTCCATCGTTGTTGTGTATGCTGGACTCTGAACCTTCTTGGACCTGGAAAATTCCTCATCTTCATCTTCATTCTTGAAGACCAACTGAAACTGAGAAGGAACTCAGTTTCTCCTTGGTTACTCCCTTTGTTAACATGTCTGCGGGATTCTGGCTAGTGTGTATCTTTTCCAACTTCAAATGTCCATCTTCCAAGGCGGATCATATGAAGTGGTACCTCAAATGTATATTCTTAGTATTTGAATGGAAGACTGAGTTCTTTGCAAGATGAATGGCACTCTCACTGTCACAGTATAACCTGCTATTCTCTTGCTTCTTTCCCAATTCCTCCATAAACCTCTATAACCAAATCATCTCTTTACTAGCCTCTGTAGCAGCAACATACTCTGCCTATGTTGTTGAAAGTGCAACAACTTTTTGCAGTTTTGAAATCCAACTTACTGTTGTTCCACCTATAGTAAACACATACCCTGTGGTACTCCTCCTGCTATCTTTATCACCTACCATATCTGAATCAACATATCCTCGTAGAACAGTTTTTGAACCTCCAAAACATAATGTATGATTAGCAGTACCTCTCAAGTATCTGAGAATCCACTTTACTGCCTCCCAATGTTATTTACCTGGATTGTTCATATATCTGCTCACAACTCCCACTGCATGTGCAATATCTGGTCTTGTGCAAATCATTGCATACATCAAGTTGCCAACTGCTGATGAATATGGGACCCTGGACATGTATTCTATCTCCTCCTATGTCTTGGGACACATTTCCTTAGTTAATTTGAAATGGCTGGCCAAAGGTGTACTAACTGGTTTTTCATTTTGCATTCTAAACCTCTCCAACACCTTCTCTATGTACTCACCCTGAGACAATGTCAGTTTGCGATTTTTCTTGTCTCTTGTTATTCTCATACCAAGGATTTTCTTTGCAGCATCCAAATCCTTCATCGCAAATGAATTGGCTAATTTCTTCTTGAGCACATTTATATCGTGCATATTAGACCCTGCAACAAGCATGTCATCTACATACAATAGCAAGATAATAAAGCTTCCATCTTCTAGCTTTTTAAAATAAACACGGTTATCATAATGACATCTACTATAACCCTGTTCTTTCATAAACCTGTCAAACTTCAGATACCACTGCCTTGGAGCTTGCTTTAGGCCATATAAGCTCTTCTTCAA
>ML776614.1:594908-692862 GCA_009831015.1 Picea engelmannii
CCTAATGGTAGGAATAGATCCTTTTGATATAAATAGTCTTCCATCTGCATCTTCCATAATTGGTAGTTTTGGCCGTTAAATTTCTCGACCCTAAACTTTCCATCTTCCGACATTGTTCCCACTCGAACCAGGAACACTCTTTTCTTTTGAGTTACCTTTCGCTCTGATACCAGTTGTTAGAAAAATAGGACCATGGAGCAATAAAATAAAACAAATGCAGAAACAAAACACAGAAGATACACAATACAATAGAGACACGAATTTACGTGGTTCACCCAGTGTGGGCTACGTACACCAGAGAAATTGCTAGGTCCTTCCTTTATTATTATCCAGTATATGAAGGGATACAACCTACAACAAACCCGTTGTAACTTCATCTTCTTTCTCTCACAGTCTCCTATCTCAGAATACAATATTCACCATCAACCATAGCCGTAATACATTTCCCTCATAAAAGAGGGTTGCCTTCTAGGGAAAAAAACCCTAACATAATCTCTATCGTTAGATCTGTGACCTTATAATGAACGGTCCAGATTTACAATGAAATTACAATATACATTTACAAGACAATTTTTCCTTCGGGGGCTTCACCCCCAAACCCCCGCTTGCCCCCTAGCCGGGGGGATAGCCCTCCCCGGACCCTGCAAAGGGGGTACCCCCCCTCTGCACTCCCCCGCGTGGAAGAGTGTACATACTTCTGGGGTGTAAATACTTCATGGGGTATAAACACAACTGAAAGTAAAAGACCTCTGAATCAGGAAGATAATCAGGCTCCACAACCAACATCTGTATATAGTTTGACTATGGCAATCCAAATAAACATTATTTAGGTCCCCAAAACGACTGTGGAAGTATATAAAGATGTACTGACATGAAAAATTCCAAAATAAGTCAGTTGGAATAGGTGGGTGGCCACCAATATCCACCTGGATGTTTTGTAGGTATTCAGGATAGCCTTAGAAGTGCAGAACCCACAATTACAAAGAAATGTAATTATTACAAAGAAACGTGTTGAACTAAAAACTGTCAACATGAGCTAGTTGGAATAGGTGGGTGGCCACCAATATCCACCTAGATTAGTCCTCCCCCCTTAAGAATAAATGGTCTCCATTGCATTGAGTACCCCCATCAAGTGGGTAAATTTCTATTGAATTTGGCCCCAGGTGAGCCACTTTCCTTGGTTCAGGAGTTTCCCTACCTTGACAACCCGATAAAGCTGGATCCTCTTCTGGAGAGTGCCATTGACCTGTGTGTCCACTATCTGATCAGTGGATGCATGTTCCATGCAGTCAGGGTTGAGCTCTCTTGGTTTCAACTATTTTTCTATCTACGAGGTGTCTAATAATGGTGGAAAATATGCCTGGAAGTGGTCCACATTAAACATTGGGTGCAAGCCAAGGAAGGGGGGAGTGTTGACCTCAAAATCATTGTCACCCACAACCTTGGTGATCATGTAAGGCCCATAGCAAAGTGGACGAAGCTTTCGATGGTGCCTTGTAAGGCGTTATTTCTGCAAATGTAACCAGACCTTGTCTCCCACCTGAAACTTGTGTGGTACCCAGTGTTGATCATGGCATTGTTTGTACTTCGCATTGAATTTCTGCAAAATCTCATGGACCTATTTGTGGATGTGCTGAATCCACTCAATGAATCTAGTGGCTTTGCCAGCCTCATACTGAACATGGGAAGATTTTGTTTGTGTGGTTGTAAGAGGTAGTGCAACATCAATGGGACCCAAGGGTTGGAATCCCATCCCCACATGAAACAGGCTATGTCTGATGGAGCTATGGAGAGCCCTGTTGTAGTTGTGTTGAACATAGGGAATAATTTCATCCCATGTATGTGGATGCTTAGAGTTATACATGCACAGTCTGTGCACAATCATCCTATTGACGACCTTTGTTTGACCATCATTTTGAGGGTGGAAGACAGTGGATTTAGTGAGCTTGGTGTCCAACTGTGACCGGAGACTCGACCAAAATGTGTTGAGGAACATGTTGTCCCAATCGGAGATGATGGTATGTGGTATCCCAAAATGGACCCACAATCGTTCGAAGAATATCTTGGTAGAATTTGTCGATGTGATGCTCTTCTTGTAGGCTATGAGAATGGTCATCTTTGAAAACCGATCAACCACCACAAATACGAAATCATTGCCTTGATTGGTGGACAAAAGGAGAGATATGTAATCCATCAATATGGATTCCTAAGGCCTCTCGGGAGTAGGAAGAGGGTTATATAATCCTTTCTTATTGATGACTGACTTGGAAATGGAACATGCAGTACAAGATATGATATAATTTTTTACGTTCTGTCGAAGTTTTGGCCAATAAAAATGTTTTTGTAGAATGACCATAGTTTTCTCCACACCAAAATGTCCTTCCATCCGACTGTAGTGAGCCTCCCAAATCATGTTTGCATGCTCGCTTGCAGGAACACAAAGGTGGATCAGATGGCATAACAGTCCATCCTGAACGTGAAAATCGATGACATTCATGCCTATACCCAATAGCTTATAGGTGGTGGCGAATTCAGGATCTCACTGATAAATTTGGGGCCACTCAGATGCCTCATTCCCACAAGAATGGAGCATGGTGGTGAGTGTAGCCACGGTAGGTCGACTAAGGCAATCAATGACATGATTTGTGCTCCCTATATTATACTTGATGTTGATATGAAATTGTTGCAGGTATGTGGACCACTTTTTATGGAGGTTGTTTTGCAACTTCCTATGTGTTTGTATGAATTGCAGATGCTTGTGATCAGTGTGGATGATTGTCTCCTTTCCTAGAATGTAATGTTTCCATTGACGACAGGCTTGCACAATGGGATACATTTCCTTTTCATGGGTGGGGTATTTTCAAATGGTATCTGAGAGTGTCTCACTATGGTATACTATTGGATGATTGTGTTGAGTGAGAACTGTGTCTACATCATAGTCGAATGCATCAGTCTCAATATCGAACAGTTGTTGTAGATCGGGTAAGGAGAGTATTGAATTTGAGCACAAGTGATGATTCAGATCATCAAATGTTTATTTTTGTGCCTTCTCCCATGCTAACTTTTCCCTGCCACTGCCCTTGGTCACTTGGCTGAGGGCCCATGCAATATGGGAGAATCCCAACATGAACAGTCGGTAGAAGTTTTCAAGTCCCAAGAAGCTTCGAAGCTCGGTTAGTGTGGTCGAGGCTGACCAGTCATGGATGACTTGGATCTTAGCTATATCCACATGTACCCCATGCTCATAAACAATGTAGCCCAAGTATTGGACCTTTTTCATGACAAAGGATAATTTTTCCAAGTTGGCATATATCTTGTATTGTCGCAGAGTGCTCAAAACCTGTTGAATGTGTTGCATGTGCTCCTCCTAATTTATGTTGAAGATGAGGATGTCATCCAGATATACCACCACAAAAGAGTTGGTGAAGGGTCTCAATACATCATCCATCAACCTCATGAAAGTGGTTGGTTCATTTGTTAATCCAAATGGCATGACCAGCCACTCGAAGAGACCTTCTTTAGATTTGAAAGTTGTCTTCCATACATCAGTTAGTTCAATGGGAACCTGGTGGTAGCCAAACTTTAGGTCAATCTTGTTGAATAAATTTCCCCCCTTTAGTTGGTCAAGAAGGTCATCAATTCAAGGAATTGGATATCGGTTCCTGACTGTGATTTTGTTTAATTCTCTGTAATCAATGTAGAGCCTTCAGGTCCTGTCTTTCTTCTGCACCAATACAATTGGGCTTCCGTAAGGGGAGAATTTGGGTCTGATGTGCCCCTTTTGAAGCAATTATTGGATCTAACACTTGATTTCATCATTTTCCATTAGTGAGAGATGATAGACTAGTCCATTAGGCATAGGTGCATTGGGGGTTAGATCAATTGGATGCTTGACTTGACAGTGTGTCGATACCCTAGTGGGTGAGGAGAAGATGTCTTTGTACTCTTCAATGATCCCATCCATGTGCTTCTGTTGAAAAGAGAGGCTCTGTGTAGAGGTCACGGATCTGGCGGAGACCTTCTATTACTATGAGCATGGGTCACAAAGAAGACGAACTTCCCAATCTGTGAAATGACCATACTGCATTTCTTAGCAAAGATTAAAGAAATAGTGCAGGTAGGTGATGTTACCTCTAGTATCCTATAAAATTGTCTACCCAAAGTAATAATAACACTGCGGGGTCTAGACTCATACAAATCATGTCGCTTCCACAAATATGGTTGTCCTAAGATAAAATCGCAAACTTCAAGGGGAGAAATATCACACAATACCTCGTCTTTGAAGGGGTTGATGCCATAGGGAAAGAAACATTGTTGGCTGATCCAAAGATCTCTTCCTTGGAAAATCGAACCGATGGTGTAGGGATGTAGGTGCAGTTTCATTGGAAAGTCAAGCCACTTGACGACCTCTACTGAGATTGGGTTCTTATGACTGCTGCTATCGACAATGAAATGAAGCGGAGCCCCCTTTACCCACATTTGTGAGTGAAAGAGGCGTTCCCCTTCCTTTGGTTCTTCTGGTTCACTTGGATGGACTTTGGTGGTAGCGACAATGGTGATGGGTTCGGCATCGATAATCTACTTTCCTCCTTCTTGATTTGATTCGAAGCCAGAATCTTCCTCTGACTTAGAAGCTTTCATCTTGACCACCAGTGACTTCTTGGAGCGACATTCTTTAGTGTTGTGTCAAGGTATTTTATGGTATTCACACCACTTTCCCATGTCCTTCTTCGACTTCTCATTACCCTTCTTGTATTGCGGCTTGGACTGGTTGTCCTAAGAGTGGTCATATTTTCTATGTCCCTTGTTTTGTGGGTTGGGGCCACCTTTGCATTGCTTTGGCTATGAGGAGTTTGTAGATCCAAACTCTCACCTCTTCTACTTAAATTTCTCCTCGATCTTGATAGCATATCTATAAGCCACACCTAATGATGTGATGTCTAGAAACTCCATTTATGTTTGAATGTATCTATGCAAACAATTGTGGTATTTGAGCACCAAATGTCATTCAGAGTCTTTGATACCCAATTTGGTGCGCAGGGTATGTAAAATATTGGTGAAATTTGGTATTGTCTGGTCCCTTTCTTGACACATCGAATGTATCTATGCAAACAGCTGCAGTATTTGAGCACCAAATTTCATTCAGAGTCTTTGATACCCAATTTGGTGCGCAGGGTATGGAAAATATTGGTGAAATTTGGTATTGGTTGGTCCCTTTCCTGACACAACATGGTCCATCTTGTGTACTGGTCCTCATAGCTTCCAACAAGGTAGTATTGTTCTTTAATGGAATTCCTGAAGGAATCCCATGTGGGGGAGACCATAAATATTGCAAATTCCTCTATGGCTCTTTTCTCAGAGTAAGTATCCCACCAATCCTTAACATGGGGGACAACCTTGAGGAGTGCAAAAGTAATCTTTTCCCTATCGGAAAAATTGTGGACCGAAAAATACCCTTCGAGCAGATTCAACCATTTATCTACAACATCTGCATCTATCAGTCCTTCAAATAATGGAATATCAAAATTTATGTGTACCTTGAAGGGGTTTGCATGGCCACTTGATGAAGATGCATCTCTTATGGGTAGTAGCCGAAGGATCTATGCAAATTTTTCCATCATTTTGTTCCTTTATCGCGCAAGTTATTCCTTGAGAAACATTTTAAAAGGATCTCATGTTCCATCATATTTATTCTCATCCCACGTGAGTTTTTTCGGGCTCAGCGTGACCAATATTGCAAAGGCTCGACTAGTTTAAGTCCCAACTTCTTATACCCAGATCTTGTCGGGGACATGCACGAAGAAAAATAAATGAAGAGTAGATTGCTCTGATACCACTGATCCGAATTTATGAACGAAACGAAATGAATAAAAGATTGAATACAATAACATAGAGATATGGAGAACAACAACAGATATCTAGTGAACAATAACTTCTATTGAATAAATAAAATAGGTTGAAATTGTAAAACTACATAACTGAAAACAACTTGCTTTAATGGTGGTAGCTATCTTTGAGGAGAGATGTAGCTTCTACATGCACATTTCTGAGCAGAATGATTATAATGAGGCTCCATAGGCCTTTTCAACATTACTCATGAATTCCAAAACCCTATACATCCAAAAACCTAACCCTAGGAGATGAAATTCCCAAAGTTATGTGGGCCCCGATAGGTAAGTTGGTACTTCAACTTATCGGGGTCATAACTTTTTCATACAACCTTCATTTTAGGCGTGTGATAGCCCGTTGGAAAATTGTTTTCGAGAAATACACATTATGTCATCAAACTCTAACTTTGTCTACAATTTGATTGTGGAAAGCCAAAAAAACATTTTTTAGGGCCCCAAAACAGCCCTGGAAGTACAGAAACATGTACTGACATGAAAACTTCCAAAATAAGCCAATTGGAATAGGTGGGCAACCACCAATATCCACCTAGATGTTGTGTAGGGCTTCAGGATAGCCCCAGAAGTGAAGAACCCACAATTACAAAGAAATTTCATTATTACAGAGAAACGTGTTGAACTAAAAACTGACAAGAGGAGCTAGTTGGAATAGGTGGGTGGACACCAATATCCACCTGGATCAATACCACCCTTGTTAGTGCAGGACAAGTGAAAAGTATTATAAACATTAATAAGAAATATGTACTCATGGTTGTAAGAGAAAAGGATGTTGAGGCATCTGATGCTTTCCACGAATGTGATCCCTCACACAAAGATGAAACGATTGATGTTATATCTAAATATGATGAGATATTTCCAAAACTAGGTGGGTTGTCTCCCAAGAGGGAGATTCATCATGAGATACATATTCAACGGGATTCCCCTCTCCCAAATGTGGGGATGTACAGGATGTCATCAATGGAAATGGTAGAGATCAAGAAACAAGTGTAGGAATTACTGGACCAAGGAGTCATTAGACCTAGTTCATCTCCTTGTGGTTCCTCGATTGTGTTGGTCCCAAAGAAAGATGACACATGGAGAATGTGTGTGGACTACCAGGCTCTTAAAAAAATCATGGTGAAAAATCATTACCCTCTTCCTCATAGTGATGATTTACTTGATCAATTGAAGAATGTTGTTTATTTCACTAAGTTGGACTTTCAGAGTGGTTACCATCAATTAAGGATCATTGAAAATGATGTATGGAAAACTGCTTTCAAGACCAAGCAAGGTCTATTTGAATGGCTGGTAATGCCTTTTGGGCTTTTCAATGCCTTGACAACTTTCATGCGTGTAATGAACAATGTGTTTCAACCATTCCTAGATGACTTTGTAATAGTGTATTTCGATGATATTCTTGTCATTAGAAAGACTTGGAAAGAGCATGTAATGCATGTAAATCAAGTACTAGACACTTTGAAAAGGGAATTATTGTATGTAAAAATGTCAAAATGTGAGTTTGGCAAAACATCATTAGTGTACATAGGTCATATTGTAGGAGGAGCACAATTGAAAATTGATCCTTCCAAAGTGGATATAATTGTAAACTAACCTAAGCCTACAACTGTAACCAAAGTAAGAAGCTTCTTGGGTGCAGTTCAGTATTGGAGAAGATTCATAGATAACTTATCAGTCATCGCATCTCCCTTACATGCCTTGACCAACATAAATCAATGCTTTCAGTGGGGAGGAAATTAGCAGGAGGATTTTGACACCCTAACAGAGAAGATACGCATAGCACTAGTATTAGCCTTGCCAGACCTAGAACAACCATTCGAGATCGAGACCGACGCCAATGGATATTCCATGGGTGCAGTATTGATGCATTTTCGTAACCTATTTGTCTATTTGTTTTCACTTTGAGACCTTTTCACAAGCTGTTGTTAATTGTCCCACGTATGACAAGGAGTTGTATGCTTTGGTTCAAAGTGTTAAGAAGTGGAAACACTACTTGATGGGTAAGGAGACTATTATTCATACAGACCACCAACCCTTATAGTATCTTCAATCGCAGACTAAACTACAACAAGCACATGATTTCAAATGGATGGGATTCCTTCAACAGTTTCACTTGGTAATCAAGTATAAAAAGGGTACAAGTAACAAAGTAGCAGACATGCTCTCTAGGAATCTTATTTTTGCATCTGTCATTTTACAAAATGATTCTATATCTCATGATAGCTATGTTGAACAATATTCTATTGATGGGGCTTTTAAATATGTTTATGAACAACTAACCCGTGGTGTACAGATGGAGAACTATTATTTGCAGGGAAAGTTACTTTACCATTTGGTAAAGTTATGCATTCCTACTAGTGAAAGAGTCCATGTAATTCGAGAAGCTCATACTTCTCTTGTGTTAGGGCATTTTGGGGTAGGAAAAACTTTGGCTAATTTGCAAAGGTTTTGCTTTTGGCCTCAAATGAAAGAAATTGTAACTAAAAAGTACAGTTGCATGTTTGAGGAGCATGAAATAAATTATCATATTGCAGTCATAATTATTGATAGACTATATTTTGAACACAATTTGACCTTATTTGAATGATTACAATATAAATATTAATTGAGATTGTTCATTTTTGCCCATGTAACATACTTTAACACTAGTGTGTATATCAATGTTGCTTCATTCATTCTTTATAGATTACTTTATGCAATCATTTTAGAGTTAAAAATATGATGAATTTTGGTTTTCTTCCAAGTAGGTAATTAGAATAATATTGACAATATTGTCTCATCCTTTAATAAATTGTCTTTTTGCTTCTACTAAGATTTATTGAGATGAATTGACCTATACTTCTATTAAGATTTATTTTCTTACATTATATATATTCACCAATGCAGTACATAGTCGAGTCACTAAAAATGGTGATAAATGCACTTAACATTCAATTCCTTCCGGAAATAAAAACAAAGGATAAATGCAACAAAGAGTTCTCTCACAAGTACCCAAGGCAATTATATTTCCTTCTCTATGTGTTTAGTTATGCGATCCTCATCTCACAATTTTGTGTTTTACCTGTTGAAAATGGCATGCAATGATGGTAAGGAATAGTGTTGCTTGTAGTGTTGAGTTCAACCTGGACAATGATGATGATTCATGATCATAGTAGCTTGAAAACATTTGATGTATCGATGAGATTGTCAAGATACAATGTCTCAGAAACGTTGGCATTGTCTATATCGAAGTAAAGACTCTAGGAAACACCCCTCTGCATCATTAGTAGTGCTTTTCAGAAGGTAGATATTTTTAGATTTGTGGGACAAGGGTTTCTTTGCAAAATGCTAGACATTAATTTATTGATGTCTCATCATCATTTCAATCCCCAATGCATTGATATAAAAACATCCTTAAAACATTGCATACATTGTAGCAACATCATTCTCATGCTGATTGTAAATAATAAAGTTGCAAATAAAATCCATTTGAATGACTTTCAAAACATTGTTTTTGCAAAAAATTTAGAGAGATGAAGCGCATGAAAAATGTTGGTATATCAACATTGTAACACCCCTTTCTTAAACCCCTGATTATATGTAATCAATCATAGTTAATTATTTCCATGCCATGGCATGTGAACGATGTAAATTTGTTATTTTTTAAATTAATATCGCCAACAACTAACTGTGGGGGTGAAGCCTTGAAGTACTAGCCATGATACCACTAGAGGAGAGAGTGAGGAAGCCTATAGAGGGGTTCATCGTGTTAAATATGACCCAAACCTTATTGTTGATAATATTTGATATTGACATTATCTTCCTCGGCCTTGATTTCAAGGCAAATCAGTTAATGAGGAAGGATGGTAGTGGGACAACCAAATACCTCAAATAAATCCAAGTATGGGAGATCAGGTTAGGAAAACTAAAACCATCAACTATAGGTACAATAGTGTACCGATTATTTAGCCTCGAATTGACCCATGGGTTGCCTTATGACAGAGGGAAGGGGACATGTCAAGAGCCTTCCCAAGCAATGTGTGCAAGAGAAGCACATGAGGGTAGACAAAAAGAGAGAGATAGGTCATGTGATCCGACTGAGATAGAGAACTCCAGTAAGTTTAGATCCCAGATGTAGGGGAATGACTATGTAAAATCATAGTAAAGGAAAAGAGCTTGAGTTATAGAATTTGGGTGGAGATTCCAAAAATATCGACCTAAGCCAAGAAGGTTGCGAGCTTGATACTAGGAAGGTATATAACAAACCTCATTGAGGCCTGAGCTAGGTGGGTGTGGGAAAATATCTACCAAGAGTGGACTGAAGGAGAGTGTGCTTCACAATTTGTTGAGAACTTGAGTGAGATATCCCTGGTGGTATCATTCCTTTGCACGGGGGGTGTCCAGAGTGCTAAGAGTGAATGCATATGAGCCTATAGTTAGGTGGAAAGCAGAACACCCACAGTCAATTGGCGGGCAACATATTGTAATAGATAAGTATCTATGTGCTTTGTGTAATTAAATTGAAAATTAAGGGTTGGTGTTTGCAATTGTGTTGTATATGTGAATGCATGGTTAATGGACTTGATATCGTTCCATTTGGAACCTTTATACTTGCATGATAATGTATTATAATGGAATCATATGTATATCACACCTAAACATGAGAATTCATGTACTTTACCAAAAACGATAAGAACGTATGAACGAGATTCTTGCGTTCACAATAGATTATCTATTTTAGTGTGTTTCTTGTGAAAGGGATCTAGGAGGGTAAACTAATAAATGAATGATAATTTTTGAGAGAGAGACAGAGGGTTGTGGCGTTTCTTAAAGGGAAAAATAACTCGAATGTATGCTTTTATATTGATAATAATATGAGTGATGAGACTCAGCAACCATATACCTCCTAAGCTAAGAGTCAATCTCAATCGTCCAAGTATGGGATGGTTACCCATCACAATCCCTTGTATATCAACATGAATGTGATGGACATTGGATCGGGGAACAGTTGAATTCCAACCATTGATTTGTTACATAAAGATCAGGATAAACTTTAGCGTCCTGGAGTACTTGAGCACTGGAGCCCAGAAGGATTCTAAGTCCAAACCCCTTTGGAAGTCCCGACACATCAATATCTAGGGACCAGGGATTCCGGCCCATGTTTCCATGCCTCGTTATATAAGAATGAGAAAAGGGAAAGCGACACCGACGTGATGTGTCATGCCAACATGACAGCGAACGTGTCTAGAGGACGATAGGTGACTTTTTTTGGTTTGCCGAAAGGATAAAGAGTGGGCCCTGTTAGGATTAAAACCTTTGGAAGAGTGACTTAAGATCTAAGCCATAGGATCTGGGAAGCCAACAGATCCAAGCCATAGATATGGCAGTAAATTTCGGGAGTCATAATCATGAGATCAATGTGGCTAATTACCTTGTAATTATCGGATGATAGAACTCAGTATTTTTAGGTTACATGAGATAGGGAAAGTGTCAAGGTCTGAGATCTTCCTCGACGAGAACCGTCGATTAGTTGATCAACACTATAAATCTCCATCGTTTGATTCTTGGAGTTGTGACCTCACCAGATTCTTGAAAGGAGCCCTAATAGTTGTCGAATCCAAGTGCAAGAGATCTCAGTCGTAGATCTTGTAGACCTATGACCCTAATAATTAACATGGTAATTTGTCCCTTAATAATGAGATTATCCTAATTAACCATCTCATAATCCCCGGATGTCGGGCATCAGAGGTTTCTTGTAATATAGTGATTACCTTAATTAATTACAAGATTAACTTGATTAATTATCTTATAATCCTTAGACGACATACCACGGGGATTTTTAGTCTACAAGAGATCGGTAAGGGGCCAAAGTTTCGATGCCCGATGTCCAGTGGTGATGTGTCGCATGTGTCGTGACATGAGTGGTTCCATGTGTCATTCAGATTTGGCATGTTTGGAAAAAGGTCCAGGTGGAAAATGAGTGCCACATGTCATGAGGTGTTGGTGGCCATGTGTTGTGCCATGGTTAAGATAGGTGGCAATATAGGAAAGAGTTGTGTGTGCAAGGTGTCAACTCATCCCAGATCAGGAGTTTTGGGACTTTGCAAAAATGTAAGAAGGGCTGACATCTCGGTGGCCGATGTTCCAAGATCTCAAGGTTCGGTGTCCCGATATGATGTCAGATGACACCACCAGCCCTATGTGTGACAGACAAGTGTCAAGGCCTGGTTAAGTCGAGTCTCAAGGAAATTTTGTAGTAAGTGCTAAGTGCTTAAAGGGATGAGGGCTCGGTGGAATAGGTGGTGAGTGCCATGCCTGTAGCCACGTATGTGCTAAGGGTGAAATTTTCTGACACGTCAGTGCCACGTCATATGGGCACATTGACATGGATTCCACATGGCAGTAAAGAGGTCTTTGGCCAATAAAGGACCTAAATATTTAAAAGGCCATAACTTTTGATCCATAGCTCTGTTTTGAGAAAACTTACAGTCGTTGGAAATCTCTCGCCGAGAAGAAGATGATGGTGTCCCTTTTAAATGAATTTGAGGAGGTTTGGGAAAGGAAAAAATTTAGTACCCCATCCCTTAAAATGGTACTTAGGGGGTTGGGTTTGTTACAGGTGGTATCAGAGCAGGCTACAACGCTAGGCCTGGATGGGCCAGAGATACCAGTTAAAGAAATGGTACAACAAGGCTAATATGAGCCTGTTATAAAGTAACATTGTTTGTTTAAAAATCTTGATAATTATCTACATAAGTTCCTCGAGGAGGGGAACAATATATTGAAACTATACTTGAAAAATGTTGGCTAAAATGGAAAAATCATGTTATGGGATTGTATGAGTCCAGAGGATGAATGGACTAGTGGTTGTAATTTTTTCTGTAATTATGGGTTAAGGGAACCCTCGCCAATTATAATTGTTGATTAAATAGAGAGACTAAGCCTTGTATGTATAATTCCTCGTATTCAGAGGACTGATGGAAATTGTAAGGTTAGTGTGATTGACCTATAATGGGTGGAACCTATAGCAGGGATAATATATTTAAGAAAGGTAAAGAGGAGTCCTTTGGGACTATTTATAATCCTCATAAAGAGGAAAAGTGATATGGATATATGAGCCATATTATGAGCTCACGGTTATACTAAAGGAAATGTATATGCACATTGACTTAGGTATTTTTTTATGCATGAAGATGCAAGGTGTGAATGTATTGTGGTGTGTGTGTGTGTGTGTGTCATGCAAATGAACTTATTAGAACATGTTGTTGATTGTAAGGTATGGTCTATTGATAGACCTTTTAGATGAGAACGACCCGGTGTCAGTAGGAGTTAACAACATAAATGAAATGTTGACAATGTTGCGGCCTATTACCTTATAAAGATAGGACTGTAAGGATTACTGAGAGGGCGGATATGAGGCCCAATAAAGGAATTGTTGGAGCATTTATTTTGATGACCAATGGGTCAGATTGACATCCAAAGGTGGATAAAATCCATGCATGAATGGCTAGGTATGCTCATACAAAAATAAAAGGGAATCCAAAAAAAGGTTTCCCTAATAAAGGTCTATTGACCAAGAATGGTTGAAACATGAAAGGAAGATGGAATTGGGCATTTTTGTCTCTGGGTAATGTTGTAATTACCTACTTAAATTTTGTGAATTGTGGGTTACTTATGTAACAGAAGAGAAAAAGTGGTTTCTTTTTGGTTGTTGTGATGAAAAGAGGGCAACATACTTATGAAAATGTCTGTGAGACTGGTCATGTAAATGATTGTAAGTCCTCACTAAATAACATTGATATTAAAGTTAAAATAATAATGTGTATGGATGACATAGAAAAGGTACAATTAGAGAACTTGCATGTTGACACGAATATGTGTATATATGCTTGAGCGCACATGGGTTAAATGCATTATAAGGTTGTCTGGTATAAAGGTTGATATTAATATTAAATAAATGAGAGTGAATGATGTAAAATGTGCAAGTGATGCACATGTAGGATATGTGTGTGTGGGGGGGGGAGCTTGGAGGCATAATCTAATTTCCTGAACAAGTGAGTGGTGAGGCTATATGAGTACTTTCCTTAATTGAATAATATTGTTGATGCATGGCTAACCCTATGTTGGAGGGTCTAAGTGTCTTGTTTAAATAATAGCTTGAGGAAGTGTGTCACTCCTCAGAGAGAGCCAATATGAAATGTTGAAAGAGAAAATGAGCAATATTTCTCTCTTGATTAAGATAGAAGGCAAGTTGAGATTTCCTTTGAGAATATCATGAACAAATAATGAGTTAAATAATTTTAAACAAATATGCATATGACATTGTAAAGTATGTTGGTATTGGACACACGCAACATGCTAATGCATGTGATTAAGTGCATGGAAGCACATCCAGAAAGCAAGATGATAACATAAAGATACTTATTTAAATGTATACTCGAAATGCATAATAAGAATGCATGTTCATGTCCCTTATGGAATATTGGGTAAATCACTGAAATAATGAAGTTGGGGTTGACTCAAGATTGAGGTCATTTCAAACCATTTAGATATGCAATAAGAGAGTTGCATGTTGAAGAAGTTCATGTGGAGGAACTGTGTAAAGATTATGTCAGGAGAACAAAATCATAACCTTAATTACTGTTGAAAAATCAATTAGTGGGTTGCAAAGCCTATTTATAAAAGAACCTTGGATTACATGTTAAACTATAATGCATGGGTGAAATTTATGCAAATGAATGTTGATCGTTTTGATTTCTAATGGTAATGTGCAAAGTGCACTGGTTCATAATTATTTTGTGAACTAAAATATTGTTGTTGTGGCATGTTGATTTAAACAGGAAAGTCAATATGAAACTTGGCTATAACTACTCAAGGAAGAGAGCAGGAAAATCCTAGGAGGGATAGATTGCATAAGCAAAGAAGGAGAAAAGGAGGACACTTTTCTCACTATCAACTCTGAATAATGATAGAGTTGTGTGCTTTAAAAGAGCAGCTGTGAAAATAGGTGCATCTCATAAATGAAAGATAAAATTGATAAATATGTTTAAATAAATGGGCTTGATTGAGCCATGATAAGTAAAGGCAGTGAGGCCTTAGAAATGACTCAATTGGATTGAAAGTTTCAGGTTGTGTAGAAGGAGTTGGAAAAAGGGAAGAAACCCTCAACTCCTTTTTTGTTGTCTACTATGGTTCTTTGTGATGAGAAACCTATATGTTGATGAATGAAAATGTTTTAGCATGAGAATGTTGATAGTTGCATGATAATAGAGACAATTGAAATATTTCATGTTTGCACTCAAAAAAATATTGAGGAAATGATTGGAGTTGTTAGGGAAGGACAAATGCCAATGATGAACAAACTCACACATAGGTAAACACAAGAAGGATGTTGTTGAAAGTCTTTGAAGGGATCTTGGGAGTTCCCATGAAATCACCACTAATGAAGTAACATCAGAGAATGTGTTGGCAGCCAAAATAGGTATAAAAGTGTTCATTCCCATGTGACATGAAAATTTAAAAGGGATTGGGTAAGAATCCCTTATGAAATTTTTATTATTTGATGATATCCATGTAATTTTGAGTGGTTGTTGTATGCCATTAATACCCAAGAAGGGTATGATTAAGGAAGAAGAAACCTAAAGGACAGAGGGAGGAACCTCTGATAGTCAAGGATGAATGATATCCTTGCAACAAAAATTCATGAACTAACTTATCATGAATAATTTGACCAATCGGGAATGATTGGGGACGAGGGTGCTCGTAAAAATAACATAAAATTGAATGCATTGAGGAAATGCATGTTTGCATGAAAGGGTAGGTAATGGACTTCCCATTATGAAAGAAGTATCTTCCAATATTCTACCAGAGTTAAAGAATGGTAAAGAGAGAAATTGGGTGGCCATGAGTCTTGGCACCCTGGTTACTAGTACAAAAAGAATGCTTAAAGGAATTCATGTGAAAATTGTAGTTTCATGTGTGTTGATTTGAGGCTAAGATCAGCTCAAAGAAGGAGGGGCAGTCCCATTGTAATAATGAATATGGATAAATAATCCATGAGGTGAGATATTGGTTGAAATCGAACTCATTATGGCAAAGTACCTCACATAAATTGTGGTAATAGAAAATCAATGCAAGGGTGCATTGTGTGCAAATGTGACCATGGTCATTGGCACATTAGTTAAGCTCATATGATGAAATGATTGATTTTTGAAAGGCATTGTATGTTGAAGTAATTCCTGTGAAATGAATGATGTTTCATTTTACTTTATATCATTGAATAAGATGAAATTGATTTAATTGTTAATATGTTCAATTTTGAAATTGTTTGGAAATCACTGCAAGTGTGCAATGAAAATATAATGTGCATGAGAACGAACAACTTTTTTGGCTGATTGAAGTTGAAATTCCAGGAAGAAGGGTCTTGGATATGGCAGTTTTGTAAGCCCATAAGGAAGACCAATACCTGATGGTTATGAAAGAGCCAAACTGTTATGACAAGGAAATCTCATACTTATGGAATTTGGTTCCTGTATGGAACAGATCTAAAAATGGAAATGTGAAAATTAGAAATTTGTGAGTAACAGAATTGAAATAAATTAGATTTAAATTGATGTTGTGTCTCACGATTATTGTATGCACGTGATACATGTGAGATAACAAATCTTTCATGGAGAGACAGATGATGGTTTTCAAGCTTGGATTTTGTGACATGAGAACCCTATGATAAGCCATGATCACCATAAAATAATATAGTGTTGAGGTAACATGGGCCAAAGGGACGCCTTGGCTGTAAGACTCGATGAAGTCTCTAAAACTCTTCTTATGCAAGAAATCCTTGGAGGAAATAGACAACCATATGGATGTGGATCCATGAAATTGCATAGATAAGTATTGTGCTAATGTGAATATTTCCTCTTGAGTTTTGAATAATAATAATAATAATTGCATGAAATGGTGATTAATATGCTTGTTGTTTGAAATTATTATAGGCATGTGACAAAGGCCAAGAGTCTTGGAAAGGATGGAACTATGAAGAAAAGGAAGATGATGTTGAAGTAGCTGAAGGATAAAGGCATGGAAGGTGTGTTGAGAAAGAACATCAAGGATGGTGTTCCTTTGAGGAGGGCGGGGGGGGATTGTAACACCCCTTTCCTAAACCCTTGATTGTATGTAATTAATCATAGTTAATGATTTCCATGCCATGGCATGTGAATGATGTAAATGTATTATTTTTTTAATTAATATTGCCAACATTCGATTGTGGGGGTGAAGCCTTGAAGTATTGGCCATGATACCACTAGAGGAGAGAGTGAGGAAGCCTATAAAGGGGTTCATCATGTTAAATATGACCCAAACCTCCTTGCTAATAATATTTGATATTAATATTATCTTCCTTAGCCCTTATTTCAAGGAAAATCAGTTAATCGGGAAGGATGGTAGTGGGACAAACAACTACCCCAAATAAATCCAAGTATGGGAAATCAGGTTTGGACAGCTGAAACTGTCAATCATAGGTACAATAGTGTACCAGTTATGCATCCCCATATTGACCCACAGGTTTCCTTCTGACAGAAGGAAGGGGACAGGTCGAGAACCTTCCCATGCAATGCATGCAAGAGAAGCACATGAGGGTAGACAGAAAGAGAAAGAGAGAGGTCACGGGATCTGGCCAAGATAGATAACTCTGGGAAGTTCATATCCCATAGGCAAGGGAATGACTGTGTAAAAACATAGTAAAGGAAAATATCTTGAGTTCTGGAATTTGGGTGGAGAGTCCAAAAATCTCTACCTTAGCTGAGAAGGATATGAGCTTGATACTAGGAAGGTATCTAACAAACCTCATTGAGGCATGATCTAGGTGGGTGTGGGGAAATCTCTACCAAGAGTGGAGTGAAGGAGAGTGGCTTTTGCAATTTGCTGAGAACCTGAGTGAGATCTCCCTGGTAGTATCATGGCTTGGCATGAGGGTGTCCAGAGTGATAATAGTGAATGCATATGAGCTTATGTTTGGGTGGAAAGGCGAACACCCACAGTCAATTTGTGAGCAATAGCCTGTAACAGATAATTATCTTTGTGCTATGTGTACTTAAATTGAAAATTAAGGGTTGATGTCTACAATTGTGTTGTATATGTGAATGCTTGGTTAATGGACTTGATATCGTTCCATTTGGAACCTTTATACTTGCATGATAATGTATTATAATGGAATTGTATGTATTGCACACTTGAACAAGAGAATTCCTATACTTTATCCATAATGATAAGAACATATGAAAGAGCTTCCTACATGCACAATGGATTATTTGTTGTAGTGTGTTTCATGTGAAAGGGATCCATGCGGGTAAACTAAGAAATGAATGATAATTTCTGAGAGAGACGAAGAGTTTTTACCTTCCTTAAAAGGTAAAATAACTCAAATTCATGCATGTATATTTCTATATGAGTGATGAGACTCAGCAGTCATCTACCTCCTAAGATGAGATTCAATATCATCCATCCAAAGATGGGATGGTTACACATCATAGTCCATTGTATATTAGCATGGAAGTGATGCTCATTGGATTAGGGAATGGTTGAATGTCAATCGTTGATCTATTACATAAATCTCAAGAGAGAGTTTAGCGTCCTGGAGTACCAGAGAATTGGACCTCGGAAGGATTCTAAGTCAAAACCCCTTTGGAAGTCCCGAGACACCGATATTCGGGGATCATGTATTCCATCCCTTGGTTCCATGCCTCATTACATAAGCACAGCGAGAGGGGAAGTGACATTTGTGTGATGTGTTATGCCAACATGATAGCTAACATGTATGGAGGACGATATGTGTCATTTTTTGGTTTGTCGAAAGGACGAAGAGTCAGCCCCATTAGGATTAAACATTTGGAATAATGCCTTAATATCTAAGCCGTAGGATCTAGGAAGCCAGCATATCTGAGCCATAGATCTAGTGATAAAGGTTGGGAGTCGTAATCCTAAGATTAACATGGTTGATCACCTCGTAATTATCAAAAGATGAACCTCGTGATTTTTAGGTTACAGGAGATAGGGAAAGTGTCGAGGTCCAACATCTTCCTTGACAAGAACCATTGATCTATTGATCAACGCTATAAATCTCCACCATCTGATGCTTGGAGCCACACCACACCAAAATTTTGAAAGGAACCCTGACATCCATCAGATCTAAGAGAGAGAGAGATATTAGTCACAGATCTCATAGACCCATCACCCTGAGAATTAATGTGGTAATTCGTCCCTTAATCACGAGATTATCCTAATTAACCATCTCATAATGCTCATATATAGGGCATCGTAGGTTTCTCGTAATCCAGTGATTACCTTATTTAATTATGGGATTAACTTGATTAATTATCTCACAATCGGTAAGGGGCCTAATCCCCAATGCCCGATGTCTGGTGGTGACGTGTCACATGATGAATGGCCCATGTGTCGTAATGTGGGAGGACCACGTGTCATGACATGAGTGGTTCCATGTGTCATGCATATTTGGCATGTTTGGACAAAGGTCCAGGTGGAAAATGAGTGCCACGTTTCATGAGGTGATGGTGGCCATGTGTCGTGCCATGGTTAAGATAGGTGGAAATATAGGATAGGGTCGCGTGTGCAAGGTGCCAACTCATTTCGGATCGAGGGTTTTGGGACTTTGAAAAAATGTAAAAAGGGTCAACATCTTGGTGGCCTATGTCCCGTGATCCCAAGGACCGATGTCCCGAGATGACATCAGAGGACGCCACCAACCCTATATGTGACAGACAGGTGTCAAGGTATGGTTAAGTTGGGTCTCGAGGGAATTTTGTAGTAAGCACTAAGCACTTAGAGGGATGAGGACCCAGTGGAATAGGTAGCAAGTGCCACACCTGTAGCCACGTCTGTGCTAAGGGTGATTTTTTCTGACACGTCGGATGGGCACAATGACGTGGATGGCAGGTGGAAGTAAAGAGTCCTTTGGCCAATAAAGGCCCTAAATATTTAAAAGGTCATAACTTTTGATCCAGAGCTATGTTTTGAGCAAACTAACAGTCGTTAGATATCTCTTGGCGAGTAGAAGACGAGGGTGTCCCTTTTAAATAATTTGAGGAGAATCAAGAAAGGAAAAAATTTAATACCCCATCCCTTAAAAGGGTACTTAGGGGGTTGGGTGTGTTACAAACATGATAAAATGTATATATATCAATGTTCCTAACCAATTAAATTGATATGATGACATTTACAAAATGGTATTGAGCCTAATGTAAATTAAAATGGGGTGATTTCCTTGAAAGACCTAATTTTGATGTGTAAATGTTGAAATCACATCATAAAAACATCATTTGTGGCCCCAAAATGTAGTGGTGAATTAATCTATAATGGCCATATTTATTAAATAAGGTTCACTAGATAGTTTGATTCTGCAATCAATAAATGTAAGGTGGCCTCATTAGAGAAGGTTGATTAGGTAGTTGATGTAGCCTCAATAATGAAGGCCCACTGTGTGGTTGGGGTTTTGGATAGATAGAAACTACTTATAGTAGTAGAAGTTATGTAATTAGGTTCCAAGTGATTAATATTGTATTATAGTTCCGCTCAATTGGAGGTTTCCCCTTAAAAGAAATAAGTAAACAGTGGTTCCCATTCAAAATATCAATAAAGGTTTGTCTATTACTTCTTAATTACTTTGGTTATGTTTTATTTTCTTTTCACATTACATATTTTTTAATATTGCTCTATGTTTTCTATTTTAGATATCAAGGTACACCTAAGAGTAATTTCTTGTGGTAGCTTATGCCCAATTTTAGGAGAATTTTTTATAGTCTAGAGACGTGTTTTGACATCTATAATACAATGGTCTATCATTCAATGAGTGAAATTGTGGCTAGGAAGCATACATATAAGGAATACATGTGGGGTCACCTAGTTGGATGTCATTGTATACCTTTGTTGGTACTTGACGAGCAGTATCATATTAGATAGAAAATTTGTGTATAGATTCAATCTTCCATTCCCCATATAGTCTATCAGAATCCCCCTAGGTGCACTTGAATCCATCTTTACATAAACATGTCAATCATCTTGTTTCTATAGTACACCAGGAACAACACTTTAGTAGTATGGATAAGACTACGGTTTATCCTCCTTATTTAGCCCTATGTAATATTAGTTGAGTACTATTTTTGGAAACCCTAAGGTATATCAAAGAGTTATAGAGTCTAACTCTTATTTCCCTTTAGGACCCTACAAAACCCTATCCTATGCAATACCAACAATGAAATCCCTACATAACTTGTAATATCAACCATTTGAGAATTTCGTCAATATAATAATACTCAAATATGACCAAATACTCAGTAGAATACCTTATCGGACCCAAACCATTGTGGGAGATATATCTCAAAAGACTCCTCTTGTCACATTTATCATGTTGATATAACTCTTGGGTAACCCTTTGGGTGGACTCAACCCTTACCAATGGCCTATCTCAACAACATCCTCTCACGACATTGATCGTGTTGGTGTACTTCCCCAATAACCCTTCAAGTGATCATAATGGTCCCAAGACTCATGCTATAAACATGTCAACCATGAAAGATAGAATGAATGACATAATGCTAGAAATCAAGTATCTCAAATAAATAGTTGATTTAACCAAGGACCAATTTTAGAACCACATGCCCCTCAACAAGAAACTCTCACCAATTTGTTTTTACAGAACTAATAAGCTATAGGGTAGACATGATTGTGGTGAATGTTACATGAGTGAAGGATCTCACAACTACAACCCCTTCCATGAGCATTCATTTCATATGTTGCATTAATTACCTAAGGTAGATCTGAATAAGTTTGATTGGTTCAATCTGACAGGATGGGTTGACCAGATAGAGAACTATTTTTCCCTCCATGCTATATAGGATGACTTGTTTAAACTTAGAATAGGAGTTTTATATTTTAATTGGGAATGATGTTAGCAGTGGGAATGGCATAAGAAGGCATCTTTGGGATACATTGCATGGAAGCAATTTGTGAAAGCCCTTTCTTCTCACTTTGAAAATAATACTAATTTTGTGGAACTACTTACCAAATTACATCAAATAGGCACAATGGAAGAGTATATTGATTCTTTTGATCACTTGGAAATCATGACATAAAATTTGATTAATGAATTTTTCAAGCATTTTTTATTAGTGGTATCAAGGAGGAATTAAAATCCCAAGTTGAGATGAATCACCTTTCTACCTAGCTAAAGACCTCTTAGCTAGAATGTCATGCAGAAGTTGTGAGATATGCCTGGTCCAAATGCCCAAAATTTGTTCCATGACCGCACTAAAACTTATTTCCTCATCAACATCATGCTCCACCCCTTAAGGTCCACAAGTTGACACCTGTAGAAATGGTGGAATGTTAACTCAAAGGTCTCTGCTATAATTGTGATGGAAAATATTTCTTGGGGCATAAATGTAAAGAATATAAATTAATTATAGACATCTCCAAGGAAATTTATGATGATGCTAATAGCTTGACTCTAGAGGAAATCACACCTATGTATGACGTCCCCATTGTAGGTCATCATTGTGAAAAACCCCAAATCTCCCTTCATGCCATGATCAACATTTCATCTCCTTAGACATTAAAGCTAGTAAGGTCTATCAAGCACAAGAAGGTGACTATGGTAATAAATATTGGCAACACCCATAATTTTGTTTATCATTGTATCATAGAAGAAACACATTTCCATATCCATGTTGTAAAAAAATTCAAATCATGATTTCAAATGAGGGGTCTATGAAGCGTGGTGGAAAGTGTGAAAATGTGAAACTCCAAATGGGTGATTATTTCTTGAAAAAACACATGTGCCTCATTGAAATGGGAGGTCATGATATCATTTTGGGTGTATATCAATTGAAAACATTGGGTCCCATAACCATGGATGTCCTATAATTATACGAGTTTCAAGAAGGACGGGAATTTCTACACTCTCAAAGGTCTCAAAGAGGGCTCTCCGAAAATAATCAGTTCTCACCATATGGAAAAGATCCTAAAGAAGGGTCATTCAAGCATTATTACACAATTCCATGACATCCATGTCTTGGAGGACACTTCCCCATCAATTCATCTTGACTTGCAATTTGTTTTGTAAAAATGCCAACAAGTATTTGAACTTACCCATGGACTACCACCCTTATGTGGTGAGCATGATCATAGTATACCATTAATTCTAGGTGGCCAATTTCCCATTGTGCATCCATATTACCATCCTATGTATATATAAAAATGAGATAGGAAAGATCATTCGAGATTTTTTTGAAGTAGGTGTTGTCTATACTAGTAACTACCCCTACTCCCTAGTTGTCATGATTATAAAAAAAGAAGGTTCTTGGAGAATATGTCCTGAATTTCACATTCTTAACAAATCGACAGTCCAAGACAAATTTCCCATTTTGGTCATTGATGACGTTTAGGATGAACTACACAGAACACAATTCTTCACTAAACTTGATCATTGTTCAAGTTATCACCAAATTAGATTGAGAGAAGTAGATATTCCTAAAATTGTGTTCCACACAAATGAAGGACATTAAGAGTTCTCAATGATTCATTTTGGTCTTCGTAATGCACCTTCCACTTTTCAAAGCCTCATAAACAAAATCTTTCAACCCCTTCTGCTCCATTTTATCCTTTCCTTCTTTAACAATATCTTGATATACAACAAAAGTTGGGGGACATGTGTGATTCAATCCTCATAAATCCTCTACAATCACCAACAATGCATCATATGTTCTAAATGTGCTTTTGGTGCCTAAGAAGTGGAATATTTGGGGCACATTGTCAGTGGTGATGGAGTACATGTTGATCCTAAGAAAATTGAGGAAATGAAAGACTATTCTTGCTTGAATACTCTAAAAATTTTGCATATATTCCTTGGCCTCATGGATTAGTACAGAAAGTTTGCACAAAAATATGGTAAAATTGCAATTCCCCTCACCACCTTGCTCAAAAAATTGCCTTTGGTTGGAATGATGTTGCAAAGCAAGCCTTTAGGATTTAAAAGAAACTATGTGTACTACTCCTATCATATCCATTCCAAACTTCAACAAGACTTTCGTGATGCATTATGAAAAGGTATTATGGCAGTGTTAATGCAAGAGTGATGCCCCTTGGCATTCACTAGTAAACAGTTGTGTGATGAAAGTTGTTGGGGATGTGTTGCATTCTTCTTTTCACGTTGACTACAACAAGTGAAAATCCAATAACCACACTAGTGGAGGGGGTGTTAGGTTGTCCTATCGACTAGAATGGTCCATAGGAAGAGTACTTAACCCCTCCCCATTGGGGTTTAGGGAAACGCCTTGAAAAAGCATTTTGGTCCATTTTGACCTATTTTTGTGTTTTTTAGCCAATGGTTTTTCATCCCATTGTAATATAAACATGTTTAAGGTATTAGCGTTATAATCTATGAGTTAACATATTAAGGTTTTGGATGCATAAAACTTACATAAACTTGGGAAAATCGACCTATGAAAAGGAAATGACAGTTATTCTTCATGCAGTTGATACATGACATCCTTACTTAATTGGGTGTAGTTTCTAGATTAAGATAGACCATCATTGTTAAAAATGCTTCTTGGAACAAAGGTTGTCCTCACCAGAGAAAAAAAATTGGGTCTACAAAATGTTAGGCTACAATTATGAGATTATCTAAAAGAAGGAGAACGTGGTGGTCAGTGATTTATCTAGAAATTATGAGGACTCCTATTTGCATAAGATTTATTGGTTCCCGACTAGGTAGATTATGTATGTCATGAATGGTCGGTAGATGCTAATACCATTCGACTTTTGCAACATCGCTAGGTAGATACTCATACACATTACGACTACTAATGGTGTATATTTTTGGTACAAAATTCAACATTCAAATCAAGAGTGTCATGTTCCACAATAGGTCACTTAAAGTTTCAAAAAACATATGAATGGATGAAGTGCTCATTATTTTGGGAAGGAATGAATAAAGACGTCCACACCATTGTGGCAGAATCTGACACATGCCAAAGGAATAAGGGTGAAACGGTGAAGCCTTTAGGAGAATTACAACCTTTACCAATCCTTACAACCATTTAGACTAAAATTTCCATCTACTTTATTGTGAGGTTACCTAAAGTAGGAAACAAATCAATCACCATGGTGGTTGTTGGCCACCTTTCCAAATATGCTCATATTTGTGCCTTACAACACCACTTTAAGGCCTCAATAGTTGCACAAGTCTTCATGGACAATGTTTTCAAACTCCATGGCATGTCTAGTTCAATTATGTCAAATCATGATCCTACATTCAATAGAAATTTTTGGTAGGAGTTGTTTAAAATACAAGTTACCCAATTGAAAATAAGCATGACATACAATCCCCAAACATATGGTCAAGTAGAAGTGATCAATAAGTGTTTGGAAACTTATTTGTAATTATTTTTCTTGGAAAGGCAGGCATAGTGGGTCCATTGGATACCCCTTGCAGAATGGTGGTATAATACCACTTATCATGGTGCTAAAAAAATGTGACCTTGTGAGGTTGTCTATGGACAAAAAATCCCATCAATGGTCTTGTACTTAGCATGCACTTCCAAGGTTTAGGAGGTGGAAAAAACTATGAAGATGAAATTATCCATACACTCAAAGAAAATTTGGTGTTTCTCTAGAATGAATCAATGTGTTGATCAACATCGATCAAACTGCCACTTTGAAGAAGCATATTAGGTGTTCCTTCATCTCCATCCCTCTAAACATACATCACTCAAGGAGAAGAACCATTGAAATATTGCACCACCCTATGTAATACTCAAATATATTGGACATGTTGCTTACAAGTTGCCTCTCCCAACCGACTCTAAGATCCACCCCATATTTCATGTGCCATGCTTGAGAAAGTGGTAGGGTCAAATTGTCAAGTTCAAACCATCCTCGCAAAATTGGATGAAGAGGGTTCCATTTGGTTGTATTGGAGGTAGTTTTATACAAAAATGAGTTTTGTCTATGCTAATTCACTAATCCAAGAAGTATTGATCAAATTGAAGGATATGTAGCTCGAAGATGCCAAATGGGAATTGTCCAATCCTAAAACAATTTCCATGTCTCCAACCTTTAGGACATTGTTTCTTTTTTCTTTTTNTGGGGGGGGGGGGCATGTTAGGGTCCCACCCTAACTCCCCTAGTTAAGGGAATAGGTTGTTACTTAATGTGTAGTGGACATTTTTCTTAAATAAGGTCATTTAGGTAGTTAAAGAGTATAATCAATAAATGTAAGGTAGACTCATTAGATCAAGTCCATTGGGTAGTTGATGTAGCCTCATTAATAAGGTCCCACAAGGTGGTTAGGGTTTTGGATAGGTAGAAATATTTTATAGTAGAAAAATTTATGTAATCAAGTGCTAAGTGATTGATATTGTATTGGAGCTCTGCTCAATTAGATATTTCCTCATTGAAAACGCAACTCAACATTGCTTCCTATTTAAAATATCAATAAAGGTTTGCCTATTGTTGTTGCTTCAATACTTCGGCTATGTTTTATTTTATTTTCACAGTTATTTTTCTATCAATATTGCTTAGAGTTTTCTTTTAAGATATCAAGGCATACCACAAATAATTATTACAAAAAATATTTCATGCAACAGTGGACATTAACCCAAAACCAAGACATCTTCATTATTATCTTTAGACAAGCCTCCCTGTTCCTTTGGTCAAGGGTTTTGGCTTGCAAAGATTATTTTCCATCCATTGTCTTTTTAGCATTCAATGCCTATAACGGAACTACAACTACGACTATTGAAATATCCAAAAAAAAAATGACAGTAACAAATTATAAGGAACAAAAGAAAAGAAAATGAGTGGGCCAACTTGTACACTCATGGGTGGGTTTTAGCTATAGATATGAATAATGGAGAAAGACATCTCGAATAACCACCTATAATTGGTTTGATTGTATTGATGAAATGATATGATATCTATGAGACAGGGGGGAATCCATATATATACAAATAAAGAGATAATGAGCATACCTTAAAGCTTAAGTTTCTAATAAGAGTCATTAGGCACTTATTATATAGAAGTGATATTTTTACAAATATAACATTATTACAAAATTATGAGCATGCACATTGAATAAATCATGCACACATAGTCTAATCCCTACCAAGGATGTCATCATTAGTTAGAAAACAAGGCTTCTACTACTTCTTTGGAGGCTTCTCCATCTTAGATATTTTAAGTACCAAAATGGGGAACTTGTTGTTGGGTATCTTGGGATGGGGACTACATAACTAACTATGCCTATGTTTGCTACACTCCTATTGAACCCAAATCTTCATTTTCCATAACATTGGTCTTTATGAACAAGTACTTAGTTTAAGTTAGTGTCAAAACCAAGGTGTGAGTTAGATCATCCTATAAATAAATTTTGTTCATTGTAGTATAGTGGAAATTTTTGGGTTTATAGGTGTGAACCAACTCAATTTGTTGTTTATATGACATATATGTAGTTGTTTGATCAAGTAGTTTTGGTAGTTCAATGGACAATTTTGGGTAGATTATGGCTTGGTTATATGGACAAAATTTCTAATTTCTTTTAATGGCCTTCTAGTACTCGGAATGTTGCACATACACTTTCATGGACTGTAGATTTTTCTGTCAATTTACCATATTTTGATGCCAACCCCTGGTTGGTTATATAGTTCAATTAATTAAGCTGGTAAAAAGAGTCCCAAAAGTGCATAGCATAAAAATGTATCAAGCATTTGTGACTTTGAGTCCAAAAAGATTTGATTTTACTCTTAGAAAAGAGTTGAAGTTAGTAGCTATTAAACCATAGTAGCATAATTTGGCCAAATTGGACCTCCCTTCACGAAAAAATGACTAGGAATTTGATTTTGTTATTTGTCTCTAAATTGGTATAAATTTTCCTTGCAATTTGTTTTACAATTAGGATTTTTGTAGAAACCCTAACAATTCAAAAAAGGAAATCCCTACTAAAAAAATGGCATCTCTTTCTATTTATAGAGGTTAAGCCATTAACCAAAACACATTTTAAGAGATTGATTATGCTTGTGTGTTGTTCAGGAGGAATTGACTAAGGTGTGAAGATAAATTCCAAGTCTTGGTTCCTATCGATGTTGGAGATTTGAAACAAGAAAGCTTGAATGAAATTAGGGTTTTGTAACCTATTTACTTTGGTTTTAAGATTCTAACTTTCGTTTAGTATACCTAAGTTTTGTAATTCTAAGCTCAATTTACTTCAAGTTAGGGACTACGTTTTTAATAATTTGTTATTATTAGTGTTTTGGCCCTCTAGATTCCATTGATCTCACTCTATTTGAATTTTGTCATTGTTGTGGCATTAAAGGCTCTATTTGTTACTATTGAACTATTCTACACTTTGTATTTTTATTTTTAGTTGCTACTAGCAACCATCTACATTTTTATTTATAATTGTCTTTTAAAATACTATGTTTTTATTTTCTCATAATATGTGGTGAATAATTGTACTATGGTGTGTACCTAGGCTTATGAACACCTTCCACAAGCGTTTTTCTTACTCAATCCATCATGTTTCTGTTAAAATAATGTAACTGCAAAGTGTATTCTTAATATTATTGATATATTATTCATTGGATCAATCCCCATTGCGGATTGATCGTGTCGGTTATTATAAAGGACCAAATCCCCTTTTGTGGATTGGTCAAAAGATAATTGTAATAGGCAGAATAAGAAGTCGGCCCCAGAAGATATTAAAGAGGCCCTGAAATATAATAAAGGTGGTTATAACCACCCAGTTGGAGAAGTCGGCCCTGCTAGTGAAGAGACACTTCACACGTGCCAATCTTGTATAAATAAGGAGGCTAGCACCTCACTTAAACACACAACTCACTTGATCATTTGAGAGACAAGTTTCGRAACTGCAGTTAGAGAAGAAGGAGAAAGAGTGGCACATATTTGGGAGAGGATCTTCTGTTTTAGTTTGAGCTATCTCTTGGCATTGTATTGGTTATCTATAATAAGGAAGTTTTGTTGGGTTTTCTTCCCCTAGAGGGTTTCTCAGGATAAATGTTGTGTCTCTTGTGATTGTGTATTTCTCAGTGATCTTGTATTATGCTATTGTTATCTACTGAAATGCAAAGAACTATAATAATGGCTTAAACATTAACATGGTATCAGAGCCAAGCTAAAGAGAGCATCTTTCACAAGAGTGAAAAACGTCATTGTTGTCGTACATGCAAATTAGGGCTTTTTTATGGTGAATATTTTCAGCCCTAAAACCACCTAGAAAAGTGTGCCCTCCCCAAGGATTACTTTGGCACTCTTAATGCACCTTTTCAGTGGTTGGATCTCCCGAAAAGTGAAACCCTAATTTCACAAAGTACCAGAAGTACCAGAGTACCAGAGGTACCAGAAAACCAAAAGCACTAGTCCAGAAATCCACAGATTAAGTTTGGAGAGGCAAAAGTTGGATTTTCTCAAATCCAAACACACCAGGCTACTCACCTCAGCTAAGCGCACCTCCTGGTAAGTTCAGATTTTGATTTTGAGCACTTTCATTTTTTTGGTCATTTTCCTAGCTCCAGGTAAAAGATGTCTGCAAGCATTAAGCTTGTTGACAAGCTAGAAGGAGTGGAAAACTTTTGTGCCTGGAAGTATAGGATTGGCCTCATTCTTGAAGAGAATGACTTAGCAAGATTCGTCAAAGAAGAAGTACCGTAACTCGTTGATGCTGCAGAAAAGGCAAAGCATCAAAAGGACATAATCAGGGCCAAAAGAATCATTGCAGATTCAATCAAAGACCACCTGATTCCTTATGTGTCATCTAAGAAGAATATGAAAGAAATGTTTGATGCCTTGACTAGACTGTGTGAAGGAAATAACATAAACCGGAAGATGAATCTAAGAACCCAACTGAAGAATACAAGGATGCAGAAAGGAGAAACAATTCAGGAATATTTCTCCAGAATCTCAGAATTCAAAGAACAGTTAGAAGCAATTAGAGATACCATAGACGAATATGAACTCATAATGACGGCTCTAAATGGTCTCACAAGACCTTGGGATGCATTCATCCAAACGATATGTGCCAAAACGGAGAAACTGAAGTTTGGTAGTCTATGGGAAGAATGCATTCAAGAAGAAACAAGAGTAGTGAATCATGAAGCGTTACTAGCAAGAGATGATGATCAAGCCCTAGCTACTCACACCAAAGGAGGAAGGAAGAAACCCTACTTCCAAAGGGAGACTCGTAAAGAACCTCAATAGTCAAACAAATTCAATCATAAAGAATCTCATCCAAGGAGATTTCAGAAGAAGGGACAATGAAAGGAAAGAGACTACTCATCTATACAATGCTATCATTGTGACAAGATGGGACATATTGCGAAGTTTTTTCCAGCCAGACGAGAAGAATACAAGAGAAAACATAAGAGGCACCACACCCATGTAGTCAAAGATGAAGAGCCACCCGCAAAGATGATAAGAGAGCAGATCAAATACCATATCTTAATCTCGACCCTCTCAGGATCTGTAACACCTAGAGAGGACACTTGGCTCATTGATACTGGTGAATCCAAGCACATGACGGGACAAAGAAACATTCTCTCTTGTATCTCAGAAAAGAAGTTTTCTCATAAAGTGACACTTAGAGATGATTACCAATATGCCATCAAGGGAGTGGGAGAATCAAACCACAAATTGAATTCAGGGAATTCATTGAAGATGAAGGACGTACTATATGTACCAGGTTTGACCAAGAACCTACTCTCCATTTCATCTTTAGAAAATAAAGGCTTTAGAGTTTCCTTTATAGATGGAGAATTTCTCATGTGGGCTAAAGGAGAAACCTTAAATGAAGCAATCATCATTGGAAGTGAATAAAATGGCCTGTATAAACTAAAGGGTCACTCAGAGGCTGCCATGACCCATGCCATTGAAAACTCATGTGAACTTTGGCATAGAAGATTAGATCACATAAACTACAAGGAACTACCATACATATTCAAAGAGGTCACGGGTTTACTAGAACTCAAAGGTGACCATGAAGGCGTATGCAATGGATGTGCACAAGGGAAGAACATCAAGAACCTGTTTCCAAAGAGAGATAGCAAAGCAGAAGGAGTCCTAGAGATCATTCATTCAGATGTATGTGGCCCAATGCCATCATACTCCATTAGTGGGTATGTATATTATGTATCATTTATTGATGATTATTCTCATAAGACCTGGATATATTTTTTTAAATCTAAAGATGAAGTGTTCAGTGAGTTCAAGGAATTCAAAGCCTTGATAGAGAATCTTTCTGAAAGAAAGATTAAGATACTCAGGTCAGATAATGGAGGAGAATATACATCAAAAGAGTTTGTGAACTTCTGCAAAGATGTTGGGATCAAGAGGGAACTCACCACTCCCTATAATCCCCAACAAAACGGTGTAGTTGAACGAAAGAACAGAACAATAATGGAAGTTGTGAAGACTATGATCCATGATCAAGATCTTCCTATGTGCTTATGGGCAAAAGCAGCTATGGCAGTTGTATATGTGCAGAACCGATTATCCCATAGTGCACTTGGGCTTAAGACCCCGGAAGAGATGTTCACTGGAAAGAAGCTAGAGTTAAGCCATCTCAAAATATTTGGCTGCCCAGTATTTATTCATATACCAAAAGAGAAGAGAAACAAGTTGGAACCTTCAGGAAAGAAGGGAATATTTGTGGGATATTGTGAGGTCTCCAAGGCCTTTAGAATCTATATACCAGGTCACTGTCACATTGAGATCAGCAGGGATGTGACCTTTGATGAAGATGAAACGCTCAAGAATTTTGTAAGATGCCAACTTGAAGAATTATATGAAGAGGAACCCGTAATCTCTATAGCTGCAATGAGGGAGGTTCCTAGAGCCGCAGAACCAGTGAGGGAAGTCGTAACTTCCCCTAATGAGGAAATTCTAGAAGACCATGATATATTAGAAGTCTAAGAACCTCCTCAGATGATGATCCTCCATAAAAGGAAGCCAGCTTGGGCTAGAGAGATTATTCAAGATGGAGAGAAGTACGGTGTTCCCCAAGGAACTATGATACAGGTGAAAAGACCAAAGCCATTCTCCAGTTATATGGCTTTGATGTGTGATCTTCTAGAAGAGGAGCCTACCTGCTTTGAAGAAGCCATTTAGAGGAAAGAATGGGCAGATGCCATGACAGAGGAAAACCAATCCATAATGAAGAACGAAGTATGGGAAATAGCTCCTAGACAAAAGAGTAAAGATGTAGTATCCTCCAAATGGCTCTTCAAAATGAAACATGTTGTTGATGGAAGTATTGAGAAGTATAAAGCAAGATTTGTCGCTCGTGGATTTTCTCAAAAGGAAGGCATTGACTATGAAGAGACATTCACTCATGTAGCCAGATACTCTTCGATCAGAACGATCATAGCTCTTGCAGCTAAGATGAAGTGGAAGCTGCACCAGATGGACATAAAGACAGCTTTCCTAAATGGTGTCATCTAAGAGGAAGTGTATATAGAGAAACCTCAAGGATTTGAAGTTGAAGACAGGAAGTCTCATGTCTGCAAATTGAAAAAAGCCTTATACAGATTGAAGCAAGCTCCTAGAGCTTGGTATGGTCGTATAGACAGTTTCCTGACGAGCTTAGGCTTTACCAAGAGTAAAGTAGACTCTAACCTCTACTTCAAGACCATGAACGATGAGCCAGTAATATTACTGCTATATGTGGATGACTTATTCTTAACTGGAGAAGAAAATCTCATCACTAAATGCAAGAAGAGACTTGCCTCAGAATTTGAAATGAAATACATTGGCCTAATGCATTATTTCTTAGGTCTTGAGGTATGGCAGAGTCCTGAGAGGATCTTCCCTAACCAAGGCAAGTATGCAGTCGAAATCCTGAAGAGATTCGACATGTTGGAGTGCAAGTCCATGAATACACCCATGGAAGCAAAGCTGAAGTTGTTGGTCGACACTTCGTCAGAGTTGATTGATGCCACACTGTACAGACAGATTATTGGATCGTTGATGTACCTGACGAACACCAAACCATACATTTGTTTTTCCATGAACACCTTGAGTCAGTTTCTGGTAGAACCCGGACATTTTCACCTAGTGCCTGGAAAACATGTGATGAGGTACCTTAAAGGTACAATAGATTATGGTCTCAACTATGATGGAGATCATAATTTCACATTGAGTGGATATACTGATGCAGATTAGGCAGGAAGTGTTTCTAACAGGAAAATCACTTCAGGATGTTGTTTCAGTTTGGGATCATCCATGATCTCGTGGAAAAGTAGGAAGCAATCCATCATTGCTCTCAGCACAATGGAAGTAGAATACATTGTTGCATGTTCTGCCAACTACGAAGCTATACGGCTTCGAAAGTTGTTGACCGGTATATTTGACCTAGAGATGGAAACAATCACAATCTTATGTGACAACCAGAGCTGCATAAAGATGACACTGAATCCTGTATTCCACGACAGGTCGAAGCACATAGAGATCCGATATCATTACATCCGTGACATGGTGCAGAGAGTAACCTTAAAGCTCCAATACATTAGCACGGATGAACAGGTTGGTGATGTGTTGACCAAGCCTCTATCTCATGTAAAGTTTGAGTACTTTCGAGATAAGATTGGTATAGTCCAGCTGGATAGCTATGACGTAAAGCCAGTCTAGTATCTTGCTTCCGACCTAATGGTTTTGATGTAAAGCAGGACGAGTACCTTGCTTCCGACCCGATGGTTGTGACGTAAAGAAAGATGATATGATGTGACTAGTACTGTGCTTCTGACTGGATAGTTGTGACATAAAGTCAGTCTAGTATCATGCTTCTGACCTGATGGTTGTGATGTAAAGAAAGATGAGTACTTTGCTTCCAACCTGATGGTTGTGACGTAAAGCAAGATGATGAGATGAGATTAGCACTGAGCTTCCGACTGGATAGTTGTGACGTAAAGCCGGTCTAGTATCCTGCTTCCGACCTGATGGTTGTGACGTAAAGCAGGATGAGTACATTACTTCCGACCTGATGGTTGTGACGTAAACAAAGATGATATGATTTGACTAGTACTGTGCTTCTGACTGGACAGTTGTGACGTAAAACCAGTCTAGTATACTGCTTCTGCCCTGATGGTTGTGATGTAAAGCAGGACAAGTACCTTGCTTCTGACCTGATGGTTGTGATGTAAAGCAATATGATGAGATGAGACTAGCACTGAGCTTCCGGCTAGATAGTTGTGACATAAAGCCATTCTAGTATCCTGCTTCTGACCTAATGGTTGTGATGTAAAGCAGGACAAGCATCTTGCTTCCAGCTTGACAGTTGTGACGTAAAGCAAGACAATGAGATGAGACTAGAACTGTGCTTCCGGATGGATAGTTGTGATGTAAAGCCAGTCTAGTATTAATATTATAAGCCAGCCTCGTGTTGTGATGATGATGATGATGTATCAGTTTTACACTAATACATATTGATGCAGATGATGATTGCATTCCTTTGAGAATGATGATGTTGTTGATGAAGAAAACTTTCGATGATTTATAGATACGTCATTCAGTGTTCCAAGATGATGTTGATGATGTTGTCCTCTCACCCACTTGATGTTGTTGATGATAAAGGCCTCTCTCTCGCGCATGATGTTGTTGAAGAATACCCTTCTTGTTAAGGGGGAGTGTTAAAATAATGTGACTGCAAAGTGTATTCTTATTATTATTGATATATTATTCATTGGATCAATCCCCATTGCAGATTGATCATGTCGGTTATTATAAAGGACCAAATCCCCTTTTGTGGATTGGTCAAAAGATAATTGTAATAGTCAGAATAAGAAGTTGGGCCCAGAAGATATTAAAGATGCCCCGAAATATAATAAAAGTGGTTATAACCACCCAGATGGAGAACTCGGCCCTGCCAGTGAAGAGACACTTCACACGTTCCAGTCTTGTATAAATAAGGAGGCTAGCGCCTCACTTAAACACAAAACTCACTTGCTCATTTGAGAGACAAGTTTCGGAACTGTAGTAGGAGAAGAAGGAGAGAGCGTGGCGCATCTTTGGGAGAGGATCTTCTGTTTTAGTTTGAGCTATCTCTTGGCATTGTATTGGCTATCTATAATAAGGAAGTTTTGTTGGGTTTTCTTCCCTTAGAGGGTTTCCGAGGATAAATGTTGTGTCTCTTGTGATTGTGTATTTCTCAGTGATCGTGTATTATGTTATTGTTATCTACTGAAATGCAAAGAACTATAATAATGGCTTAAACATTAACAGTTTCCAACTAATCTTGTCATATATACTTAGATAATCTTTGGAATGAACTTCAATCATGTGCAATTTCTCTAGTGGTGGTCTTTGTCAAATTTTAACTCTTTTATGGATAAAAGCTATGCACTTAGGAGTTGTGAGTACTAAAAAAAGATCATTCTTGTTGATAAAAATTCACTTAACCTACTCTAGGTGTATTACTTGTAGGCTTGGGTAAATTTTCCTTTAACCCAGTTTGATAATGTTGTAGGGTTCCTTGTTTGTTATCTCATTCCTTACACTCTAGAAGTATATCTTCTTCTAGATTAGTGCCAAATTATGCAACCAACTCTTTAAGAGAAAACATGACAAGTTATTATTCATCGTTGTCCAATGATAGCTCATATATATACTCAAGAAATATACATTGAACATTGGATGAGTGCCCATGCATAGTGGTAGGTCCAACTTGAACGCCTTCTCTCCAATCTTCTCAATGACAGTATTAGGGCCATATCTAAGAAACTTGATTTTGTTTTATTTCTCCTTAAAGTACACATTCTAGAGGTATAACCATTATTTATCTCATGTGCAAAACTAATTATTTGTGTGGTATTGATCATGTTGGACATCAAATTCTTGCTAACTATTGTGCAAATTTTCTCTATCTTGATCAAAATATTATAGATATGGTCTATAAACCTTCTAACATGCCCATGTGAAGTGACCTCATTTCCTATTATAATGGCCTAGGGGATAAGACTCAAAATATTTCATGGATCTTTTGGCATAAATTAAAGACATGCTTTAAAAGATGAAGTGTGTGTTTCACTATATAGCATGCAATTATAATTGTCTTACACATATGGGATATTGGCATCCCATTCCTTTGGATGTTTATGGTTAAAGATGCACAACAATTGAATTGTGCTTTAGTTTACTACCTCAGTCTGATCATCTCCCTGAGGATGGAAAGTAGTGATTATTTTCATCTTGGTGTCCATCAATCTCCACCTTCACTGTCAAAATAATTTTATAAATATACTATCATGGATTCAATGAGATTAATCTTACGGTAAACTAAAATGCACCCAAATTTTTTCAAAGAACAATTAATATGTTTCATCTTGATTTGAAACCATTTTTATGCATGGTATCACCAAAAAGATCTTGCTAAAGTGATCCACAACTATAATAAGATAGTCATTTCCCATGTTGGTTATCAATAACCTTCCAAGTAAATTCATTGAAATTAACTCCCATGGTCTTCTCAACACTAAAAGTGGAATGTATTTGTCGAACTTATGATTTGTTGGCTTGGATATGATATAGTTGGAACAACTTCCCATGAACCTTTCCACCGCATGTACCATTGTTGGCTAGTAGAAATCTCTATACAAATTCATGGTAATCTTCTCCACTCCATAATGTCATAATATTTTGGAATGGTGCACCTCATGCAATAGTTGTAATATATGACCTCCCTAAGAAACAAAAATCACATTCAACTTGTATAGAATTTCATCGTTTTAATAGATAATCATGGAACTATTCATTTGGATAGGTATGTGCAAAGTTCTATAGGATTGTATAAATGTGTTATGAAGTCTATACAATGTGCACAAGCTCCTTTGAAAGCATTGAAATCAAACCATTGTAACCACGCAAACACTATCAATCTAGCTATGAGTGGTATTGAGAATAAAACTGCTACTTTGTTTTTTCTTTCTCTCTAGTATTTAATCACAATATTAAACTGCCACAACTAGTGATCCACTTCATTTGGAACGTACTCTTGATTTTTCTCTATGTCTGGAAAAATTGGAGAGGCTTGTAGTCACTATGAATGATGATCTCTTTTCTGAGCAAACAATTTCGCCAACTCTTCACCACTTATAACAATGCATACGTCTCTTGATCATGCACTAAAAAAAATTTAATTGTGCTTGAAAAAGTCTCAAAAAGGTATATGAAGGGTCTTCAATGTTGCATCAAAATTGTTCCCATAGCATTTCCGGAGGTGTCCAACATGATTTTGTCATCTTGTTGAATGTTAGGTAAGGAAATAACTAGAGCAATCAGAACTTTGTGTTTGACCTCTTTGCATGGTCCATGTTGCATAGCACCCCAACCAAAGCTAACTTAGTCAAAAATCAATGAATTAATGGAGTACACACAGACACAAAAAAAATTGTACAGTAAACTTTCTAAGACAAATATCAATTCCCATGAAGCTTCACATGTCATGAATGTTCTTCAATGGTGAATAGTTGACATTGACTTAAATATTTATTCAATCAATGGTGTGTTCATCTTGGTTCACATTGAATCCAATATAAATAAGTTTGCTTTGTCCATTGCACAGTTCTTCATATTCACAAGTACATTGTCTTTGTGTAATGTTCTAAATACTCAATCTAAGTGTTGTATGTGGTCCTCCCTATTGAAATATTGTAACTACAAAGAGTATTCTATTTATTATTGATGTATTATTCATTAGATCAATCCCCTTTTGTGGATTGATCATGTCGGGCATTGTAAATGACCAAATCCCCTTTTGCAGATTGGTCAAACCCTAATTGTAATATGCAAAATGAGAAGTCGGCCCCCAAAATAAATTAAAGTGGTTCTAACCACCTAGGAAGAGAAGTCAACCCTGCCAGTGAAAAGACACTTCCTTTCAACACCTACCAGATTGTATAAATAAAGGAGGCGAGTGCCTCATTTGTTCATTCACTCATTTGATCATCCAGAGCGCAAGTCTAGAGCTACAGTTGGAGAATAAGGAAGAGAGAGAGGCGCATTACTTGGGAGAAGACTTTCTGTAGTGTTTGGTTTATTCTCTTGGCATTGTATTGGCTATCTATATTAAGGAATTTTTTGTTGGGTTTTCTCCCCCGTGAGGGTTTCCCAGGATAAATGTTGTGTATCTTGTGATTGTGTTTTTCTCAGTGATCCTATCTATGTTATGGTTATCTAGTGAATTGAAAAGAAACCTAATAATAGCTTAAACTCTAATACTCCCTAGTTTGACTGGGAACCAATAGTTCATCTATATCACATCTAGACACATAATCACAAGTAAGAAAGATATGGTGTGAGAACTTCACTAATCGTTGACATTTAAACAATGTTTGGTGTGTCTTAAAGGTTTTATTCAACATATATTTTGGCTTGATGAAAATATGTTGGTAATCAGACTTCAAATCTATCTTATTGGAATATTCCTCTTCCTGAAGTTGATATGTCAACACTTGAAAATGGATATCAATTTTTAACTAATATTTTTTTAAGAGTTGATTATCCAAGCACATTCTCCATCTACCATCCTTCTTTAGAACAAGAAGAATAGTTTATCCATGTGGTGACAATTTGGGTTGAATGTGGCCCTTGTCTAGCTTGAGTTTTGAATCTGTCTCTTAATCTCATCATTTTCTAATAAGGAAGTCGTACATAATGCCTAATTTTACTACATGGAAAAAAAGCTTTTGCAAAAGCACTTCTTCTATTTAGCTTTTCATGGAGGAGGGTGGGTGGAGGTTTGAGCAAAGGTTCTCTATTTGGTGCATCTAAAAAAAATCAGACGCATCGATGCTCTATGCTAAAAAAATGTATCAGTGCACTTATATATCTAAACACATCGCAAATAACAATTCAAAATGTGTTTTATTACACTGGAATTTTGTAAAACACAATATTTACAATAAAAAATCATCACAATATAATAAGAGTTGATTATCCAAGCACATTCTCCATGTACCATACTTATTTAGAACAAGAACAATAGTTGATCCATTTGGTGACAATTTGGGTTGAATGTGGCCCTTGTCCAACTTGACTATTGAATTTGTCTCTTAATCTCATCATTTTCTAATAAGGAAGTCCTACATAATGCCTCATTTTACTACAAGGAAAACAAGCTTTTGCAAAATCACTTCTCCTATTTAGATTTTTGTGGAGGAGGGTGGGTGGAGGTTTGAGCAAAGGTTCTCTATTTGGTGCATCTAAAAACAATTAGACGCATTGATGCTCTATGATAACAAATGTATTGGTGCACTTATATGTCTAAACACATCTCAAATAACAGTTCAAAATGTGGTTTATCGCACTGGAATTTTGTAAAATACAATATTTATAACAAAAAATCATTGTAATATGCATTAAACATGTAAATGCACCGACGTGATCTAGACACAATTGCATCGATGAGTCTTGAAATAAGGTGCACCACTTCATAGCTAAATAAAAATCCTGATTTTTTTAACTAATTTAAAAATTAGTGCACGGTAATTACTAAAATCATAAACACATTAATGCATTGTAGCATATTTATATAGTAGAAACAATGAATTAACAATAATATCATAGGAAATACAAACTGCAGAAAGTAAAATAGGAAGAACAAGAGTATAGGACTTGAAAAATATTACCTTGTATTGATAATCCAAAAAGAGAGTAATGTTAACAAGCATCTTTGAGGAGGCAACCTCTAAATGAGCAAAGCTCCAATAAAATTGGGATACTTGACAAAAATTTGCATAGCTTCATGTCGTTATAAATAGTTTCTCACTACACTCATGGTCTCATCATTAATGAGTACAAACCACCTAGTGGGATTTATTGCACCGAGAGTAGCAAGGTGCTCTACAGCCCAATATGGGGTAGATGTTGTCACATAATGTTACTATGTTATATGACAACAACAACAAAAAAATTAATAAAAAATAAACAACTGTGTACATACATATGTACATGACAATATTTAAAATATTAAACTAATGTAGAGTCATCTTAAACACAGATCTATCAAGCACTGAGAATGATCAAATTTCTTTAGGTGTATTTGTTTTATCATTTAATATGAAGGAATTGATACTTGACATGGAATTAAATGAAAAAAAATACACCTTAAGAAATTTGATCCTTCTCGGTGCTTGATAGATCCAGGTTTAAGATGGATCTATGCTTGTATAATAAAGATGATCATTTTACATTGAGTAACCACACACAAACTACCTAGTGTGCCTTATTCAAAGAAGATGGTCTCATACATCAACCACTAACTCCTGAGTACCCCTAAGTAAGGAGGTTAAGATAGGAACCTAACATGTCCCCCCCTTCAAAAGTAATATTATCCAAGTCAAGGCTAAAGGGGTGGAAACTATTATAAAATCATTGTTGGTTCCTAGGTGGCATATTTTGGCTACAATCTTTCAATTGTATCAAGACTTCTGAAATTATGCATTGGCATAATCGACACTCTCTTTTCTCTAGTACTACGTCCAATTGTAACCAAATGGACCCCTCTCATTAACCAACTGTAATCAAATGGAACCCCACCACCTTTTTCAAATAGGACACATGAAACATTGGAATGGATCTTGGAGTGGGTTGGGAGAGCCAATCAATGGAAACTTGTCCAATGTGTTGGAGAATCTAATAGGGGTGATAGAACTTGGATGTTAGCTTTTGATGGGTCTTTTCTTTGAGAGATGTTTGTTTATAGTGTTGGAGATGAATAAACCCCTAATCCTTTTTTCAAAGGAGTGCTCTAAGAAATTTTGATCTTCCTATTGCTTCAATCTATTTTGAACCAGAACCAGATTGTCCTTAAGTATACGAAAAATGACAACTCTGATGTTAGGAGTGATATCGCATCCTAAACTTTGGATATTCCTGATAAATACAAAGCAAAGGTAATTATTGATCTCACTAGCCCCGTCAATATGATGTATAACATCACAAATAATGTTCTAAGTACTTATTAACCACGTTTGCTTAACTATCTATTTTGAGATGATAAATTGTGTTAATTTTTATTTAAATGCCTCATAGTTTAAACAACTCCTATCAAAGCTCTTAAATCCATCTTATTGATACATGTATTAAATTGTTGGCATGGCAGTTAACGCGGGTATAGGATATGTTTATTCCATGTATAGTTTCTAGTACCGTCAGGATTTCGTACTCCCTTATTAGTCCCTGCTAAAGGCTAGGACTATAGCATTTGATCCATCGCTGACCATTCATTAGTTTTCCTTTGACTACAAACATTTTTCTTGCTTCCCAATGCTATACATATGCTTGACAAAATAATTTATTTTTCATAATATTTAAATTACTTTTATCATACATTTGATTGGCTGGCCAATTCGATGTCTTTTGGCAGAGCTCTAACCGAATGCAATTTTTCAATCTTAGTTTATACCTAAGTTTTGAGTTTTAATCACGGAACATGCACACAATGCAATTTTTTTCCAAACATAGATAGCCTAAGTTTGGAGTTTTGATCTTATATAACCGCTGCATCTATTCATTGATGTCATTAAATTCATGTCAGTGGAATAAATACATGTGATGCCATGTATTGGATATGAAGTGCAATGTTGCCACGTATTTTTTTTAAACAATATTGTAACCAAATTTGTAACATAATTTACAGTTAACATTCCACTGTGCAATCTTTGTCATCTCCCGTTATTCAACATCACTTGATGTCTCCTTTATCGCCCAGCCTCTTTTTTCAATCTCCACTTGTATTATCTCCTAATATATTTTAGGAGTTTCATCCTCTGTATATACCCTAGCCAGACTCATATCCACACTTCCTAGTAGACCATCCGTGAACGAAGTTGCATCGTTTCCTTCGCCCTCTCCCACAGGGACCACTGATTCAATCTCAGGTACCATGAAGTGGGTGGAGTTGGATGCACGCATAGTGAATGCTACCATGAGGTGGGTGGAGTTGGATGCACATAGTGAATGCAAATTCAAAGCTTAATCACTCATTAAAGAATTAAAGCTTTAAAAAGATAACGATATACATTAAAGTTTTGGTTATCATAGCCTAAAATTTTATCACCGACCAGTCATTGATTTATTTCTTTGTTGTTAAATTTTTCATTTATTAGTAATTCCAATAATCAATAGAGTTTCATTTTCCTTCTGGTTCATCAAAATTGATTTTAGAAAATACTTCAGTTTGAAATCAATGATTATGTTGTAGATTATGTGAGAAATAGAAACATGAAGGTAGACAGATATATGATGCAGGAGCAAAACCACCCCAAGTCAAAGTTGAAATTTTGTGGACCTTCCAGAAGTCAAGTGGCCATGAGGACGAGATTTCCACGAATTGATTGAATTTGTTAATTAAATTGTAAGCTTTCGGGCGCCTGAGTAGAGGCCAAACACAATGTAGAATCATGTTGGGGAGAGTGGTATGGCCCATAGCGGCCATAGTATTGTAATCGAGCTCGATCCTAAATAAGGTCATATATTTTACTTATCATGTGTCCTTGTGTGTTTCATTTATGAATGTGAGAGCCGAGAGTTGCAGGTTTTTTGCAGGTCTGAATGGCGAGAGGAGTCTTGTTATAGCGAGGAGGGAGATCAATCATTGATCACTATAAGGATCAACAATGATCCATCGAATTGATTTTGTGAGACAGAGACAAAGATCTGACCGTCCATCGGAGGGGGTCATGGAGATAATCTAATCGTCCATCGAAGTATATCTCATGAGAGATCAACTGTCCATCGGAGTTTCATTGCATGATCAACTCCGAACTCAGAACTCCGACAACGGATCTTGACCGTTCATCGAAATAGGTCATCAAGCAAGATCCGTCGTCTATCGGAAAGATAATCAATAGTCATGATCTGTTATAGATCGGACCTTCGAAGTACCAAACTTCAACCTATCGAAGTACTCCATTCCGATCCATCGGAGTGTCTACCCCGACAACTTTTCAAACACTCTGAATCGAACAGACTCTGACAACCTAAAGTTTGGATTGGATCTTGGTCATAGTACACAGTCTTGTGGATAAAGGGCTTAGTTCGAGGACTAGCCTTGGTACCATGAAGAAAGGAATGGCGCCAATGTTAAAGGTGCCGATGGTTGAAGGCTTAGTGTCAAATGCATTTTCGAGGATGTCGAAACTCTGTTAAAGGAGCCTGTGATGGAGGTCAGAACGACACGAAATGAGGTGCAGGAATGGAGGTGAGGACCTGCACAAGAAGAATGAAGTTCCTATGAACTTCATGGTGGTTGATAGAGAAATAGACTCCATGTGTGAATTAGGGTATAGTGGTGAAGCTAATAGTGAGGTTTATTTCTACCATGGACGTGTTGAGTACATGTGTGGGATAAATAACCCACAGGTCTGAGGATCAAACCTATTGAGTTCATTGATCTTCATGACCCATTGATCTTCCTTCATCAAGTGGTATCAGAGCAAGGAAATATGTCTCTATGTGAAGTGGGTAGGTGCAGAAGTCGAGATGAGCAAGGAGTGCTCAAGAGATTCCAACGAAGGGAATCTGAAATACCAAAAGGCCAGAGCTCAGAAGAAATCTTGGTGAGGTATTGAGTAGCAGGTGCAGAGACTTGCCACATAGGCTTAGTTGCATCTCACTGTTGAGCATGAGGAGAAGCTCAGCGTATGATGCATAAGGAAAAAGGAAAACCAAAGAGTGAAGATGGAAGCAACAAAGAAGACACATGATCAGGAGATCATGAATGATTTTAACCCTCAGAATCTGATGTAGGATCAAAACCACCCCAAGTCAAAGTTTAAATTTCGGGAACCTTCCAGAAGTCAAGTGGCCATGAGGACGAGATTTTTGCGAATTGATTGAATTTGTTAATAATTTGTTGTGATATCCCAATTTTCAGGGATTGTGAGCGACCCTAGAGATCAGATCGGATACTTTCAGTGATCCGATCCTTACTATGTTTATTGTTATAAATTGTAAGCCTCCAGACGTCTGAGTAGAGGCTAGACGCAATGTAGAATTAGGTCGGGGAGAGTGGTCTGGCCCATAGTGGCCATAGTATTGTAATCTAAATCGATCCTAAATAAAGTTGTGTATTTTAGGTATCATGTGTCCTTGTGTGTTTAATATTGTGTGTTGCATTTATGGATGTGAGAGTCGAGAATTGCAGGTTTGTTGCAGGTCTGAATGATGAGAGGATTCGTGCTACAACAAGGAGGGAGATCAACCGTTGATCACTGTAAGGATCAACGGTGATCCATCAAATTGATTTCGTGAGACCGAGACAAAGATCTGACCGTCCATCAAAGGGGGTTATGGAGACAATCTAACTGTCCATCGGAGGGGGTCGTGGAGACAATCTAATTGTCCATCGGAGTAGATCTCGTGAGAAATCTACCATCCATCAAAGTCATCCATCGGAGTTTCATTCCATGATCACCTCCAAACTCATAACTCCGACAACGAATCTTGACTGTTCATCGGAATAGGTCGTCAAGCGAGATTGTTCGTCTATCGAAAAGATAATTAGCGGTCACGATCTGTTATATATCAAACCTATGGAGTACCAAACTTCAACCTATCGGAGTACTCGATTACGATCCATCGGAGTGTCTACCCCGACAACTTTTCAAACACTCTGAATCAAACAGACTCCGACAGCCTAAAGTTTGGATTAGCTCTTGGTCATAATACACGGTCTTGTGGATAAAGGACTTAGTTCGAGGACTAGCCTTGGTACCATGAAGAAAGGAATGGCATCAATGTTAAAGGGGGCGATGGTTGACGGCTTAGCGTCAAATGCATTTTCGAGGATGTTGAAACTTTGTTAAAGGTGTCTACGATGGAGGTCAGAATGACATGAAATGAGGTGCAGGAAAGGAGGTGAGGACCTACACGAGAATAATGAAGTTCATATGAACTTCATGGTGGTTGATAGAGAAATAGACTATGTGTGTGAATCAGGGTATAATGGTGAAGTTGATTGCTGAGGTTTATTGTTGTCATGGACGTGTTGAGTACATGTGTGGGATAGATAAACCACAGGTCCAAGAATCGAACATGTTGTGTTCATTGATCTTTGGGACCCATTGATCTTCCTTCATATATATATATTCAAAATCCATACATAATATGAAAAAATTAACAATTACAAAATTTAAAAGAAAAAAATTACTAATTACAAAATCTACACAAAACAGATTGAGTCACAATAAATATTGATAAAATAGAATACACTTAAAGTTAAATGAATATTGTATAAAACCAAAATAATGGCAGCAAGTCAAATACCATCCTATTTTAGAATGGGAGAAAATAATTGTATGGTTGTTATTCATATGGTTATGAACAAAATTACATTATCAAATTTATTGAGTTTATATTAAAAAATTAATAACAATATGATATGTGGATGATTACTTAGTGTATATTTATATTTAAGCACAAAAACTCTTCATTGTATAGTAATATGTTAACCTTTGTAACTATTAATTTTATTAATGTGATGATCTTAGCTTTGTGGCATAAGAAAAACCTATATGCTCATAAATTTGTAAGTTGATGGCACTTAAAATTTATTAATTTAATCTTTCTTTTACATAATTATTATACAAATTTAACATATAACATTCTAATTTTAAAAATTAATGTTAAGCTTGAAATATTTTTGAAGATGTATTTTAAAGAATATATAATAATTGGTTCATGATTGAGGGAATTTTGTTGCCTTATATTATAATAAGAAAATGTCATTAATTGTTAGTTTTATTATAATTTTTATTATTATTACGAATATATTTTAAATAATTTTGATAAGTAATATCTCATTATTTCACTTACAAAAGAGTTTTAAAAATATAGACTAATACAATTTTTATATTGATATAAATATCTTCAAAATATTAACATGCAATATTTATAAATATTATAATTTAAATTTATCCATGAATTCAAATCTATGCACCAACAACTTTTCCATAAAAACATCACCATACTGTGAAACTTGTTACATTAATTTTTATTTCAATCTTATGATATTTTTCTTGTTGCTTGCTCGTCACAATATATAAACACACAGAATAGATATTCTCAATCGAGGCAGTTTATTTTAAGAGTAAAATAATACGAGGATGAATAAGTTAAGTGTTTAACTGCCCACTCTTATTCGTGTTGCCTATCTGTCTTCTTTAAAAATTGTGCATAGAATAGAAAGGGCCTTGTCGGTTGCCACATACTGGTCACGTATTCGGTGCCATTAAAGCTAATGGGGGTATTGGTTAGAGTGGCGCCAGATGTCTGTAGGTAGTTGAATAGAAGAAAGTAGAGAACCGAAAATTCGAAGATGGACCCTCCTTTCTCACTCCACATAAATATATGTCGGCTTTACAAACCCTGGTGTATCTTACCGAGGCTTCTCTTTTTTATATTTTTTTCCCCTTTATATTTTCAGGTCTCTGTCTCTTTCTTTCTTGTGCTATGTGCAGAAAACAGGTAGGTAATGCTTTTCAACAGAGCGAAGCTTCATTTCAGCCTGCGTTGTACTGGGTATGATTTCCCGTTTTCTTTTATTATTCTGTGTTCTCCACTCGTCAATATGGGTTTTCTGTGATATATTTATTTACTCTCAAAAGACAACCGACGGGGAGGATGCCTCGTTTGCTGGATTGGAGAATTTTACTTTTAATAATGTTCTGCCTGTTAGGTATTGTCAGAGCATCTATGCCGGTAGCCGGAAACTACACCAAGTCATAAAATATGATACATGCATGAAAGATATTTATTGTGAAAACGTAATGCGAATTTTTTATCATTATAATTCATCCCCTTTTGATTTCTTTCATTTGAGTTCACCCGTTTAGATTCAGAGTGCTAAAACATCTTTGGGAGAACTACATAGTAAATAAAATTCGAAGTGCTAAAGCATATGTGGAGAAGTACAAATGAAATAAAGAGTACACAGTGAGAGCCTCAAAAGAACAAAATAGGTGAAGAGCCAAAAAGTTATCACTAGCAGGCTCCCAAAAAGTTATCACTAGCAGGCTCCTGGGTGATATCTCATGAGAGTAATGTTAACAGAGTATGTAGCAGAAAGCTTAAAAGAACAAAATACACAAGCTCCAGAGGGTTATTAATCATGAATTTATGTCCATCATGGGTCATAAGTTTTGTGTTTTTTTGATAGTGGAGATTTTATCATCATTTTTTTTTGTATGAAAGAAGCCATATGAGACTAAAAGTAAGAGGTGAATAACCTAATATTGGAGATTTGTTCATGATTTCTCTTGTGAATGAATTCATCTAAAGGAGTTACATGTAAGGGCTGATGATCCTTGAGTCAATAGTTTCTTGTATGCAAAAATCCTAAAGAGCAATGAAAGCATCTAAACAACTATGAAATTCATAAAGCATAGGGCATCCAAAAATGAAATGGTTTTCTGGCTTATAGCTATTCAGAGCTCTGCATCCACGAGTCAACATGTATGATGCTTAATTTAAATGATGAAGCATCTCCATGCATAACTAATAGAAACAAAACTAAAGCTAGGCTAGAGGGCTACAAAGTAACGTACAATCTGGTATGTTACTATAGTAGAAACGAGGCCATCCTTTTGGCATGAAAGTAGTGATGAAGTTTTGAAATTATAAGTGAGGGCATCCTTTTGATGTGAAAATAGTGATGTGAAGTTTTGAAGTGATAAGATCTTTTGATGTGAAAATGCTTAGTGCATGTGGCTTTTAAGTAAATCTTTGCTATAATATCTCAACTAATGCCCTTTATTGAGCTATGAGGCATTGATGGAGAATTTTGAGGGGGAAGGCTCTTGATATCTTATGAGGCATTGATGGAGAATTTTGAGGGGGAAGGCTCCTTGATATCTAAAAGTTCAATTGTTAGGTTCAAGCAAGAGGCCAATTGATATGGACCAAGTGTTTTCTAGTTAGTCAAGAACTCAATTCCCTTGTAAGCCTTGATGTGAGCACCTCACACTGTTATATATAGGTATGCCTAGGAATCTAGTTGATTTTTAGGGGTGTGTAGGCTTCATCCAATCTCCATTAATGGCCTTTATTGAGCTATGAGGCATTGATGGAGAATTTTGGGGGAAAGGCTCCTTGATATCTAAAAGTTCAATTGTTAGGTCCAAGCAAGAGGCCAATTGATATGGACCAAGTGTTTCCTAGTTGCTAGTCAAGAAYTCAATTCCCTTGTAAGCCTCRATGTGAGCATGCCRCRTYGTTATRTATAGGTATGCCTAGGAATCTAGTTGACTTATTTAGGGRTGTGTAGGCTTCATCCAATCTCCATTAATGCYCTTTATTSARCTATGAGGCATTGATGGAGAATTTTKRGGGGGAAGGCTCCTTGATATCTAAAAGTTCAATTGTTAGGTCCAAGCAAGAGGCCAATTGATATGGACCAAGTGTTTCCTAGTTGTTAGTCAAGAACTCAATTCCCTTGTAAGCCTCAATGTGAGCATGCCACATCGCTATATATAGGTATGCCTAGGAATCTAGCTGACTTATTTAGGTATGTGTAGGCTTCATCCAATCTCCATTAATGCCCTTTAATGGGCTGAGGCATTGATGGAGAATTTTGAGGGGGAAGGCTCCTTGATATCTAAAAGTTCTATTGTTAGGTCTAAGCAAGAGGCCAATTGATATGGACCAAGTGTTTCCTAGTTGCTAGTCAAGAACTCAATTCCCTGTAAGCCTCGATGTGAGCATGCATGTATAGGTATGCCTAGGAATCTACTTGACTTATTTAGGGGTGTGTAGCCTTCATCCAATCTCCACTAATGCCCTTTATTGAGCTATGAGGCATTGATGGAGAATTTTTGGGGGGAAGGCTCCTTGATATCTAAAAGTTCAATTGTTAGGTCCAAGCAAGAGGCCAAGTAAGAGGCCAATTGATATGGACCTAGTGTTTCCTAGTTGCTATTCAAGAACTCAATTCCCTTGTAAGCCTCAATGTGAGCATGCTACATTGTTATATATAGGTATGCCTAGGAATCTAGTTGACTTATTTAAGGATGTGTAGGCTTCATCCAATCTCCATTAATGCCCTTTATTGAGATTGGAATATAAGGCATTGTGATATCTAAAAGTTCAATTGTTGGGTCCAAGCAAGAGGCCAATTGATATGGACCAAGTGTTTCCTAGTTGCTAGTCAAGAACTCAATTCCCTTGTAAGCCTCGATGTGAGCATGCCACACTGTTATATATAAGTATGCCTAGGAATCTAATTGACTTATTTAGGGGTGTGTAGGCTTCATCCAATCTCCTTGATGGGGTGGGATACGCTCTCAATGTAATTCTAACATGTTTTTCCTTAGGTAATGGGCTCCAAACTTCATAGCGGTGAAGGAGAGGTATCAATAGGGTCTCAAAGAAGCAAATCATAGCCCTGATACCTTGAAATTGAAGATGCGCATTATCTCTCCAAGATTCCTTATTTTATGTACGTTTCCATATTGTTGTGGATCATCCAAAATCATCACAAAGTCCCACAAAGATCAAAAAGTCAAAAAGCTTTGGTAAAGTTCATAAAGCAACGTTATACCTTCCATATGCCCGTTTTATCTCAATAATGGATAGAAAGGTAAAGTGTGATGATTCCTTTTAAAATTTGCTTACATTTCATTACAAATTTCTCTTTGCTCATTTGGAAATGAAGTCATATGACATTTGCGGCAAAGAGTTTGGTCAGTGTCTCCCAATCAAAGAGTTTGATAATCACTTGGTTTAATTATGCATGTTTGATTTGATTTTAAAAGTACCACACAGCAATCGTTTTAAAATTTGCTTACATTTCATTACAAATTTCTCTTTGCTCATTTGGAAATGAAGTCATGATATCTGCGGCAAAGAGTTTGGTCAGTGTCTCCCAATCGAGTTTGATAATCACTTGGTTTTATTATCCATGAGTCATTTGATTTTAGAAGGACTACGCAGCAATCGTATTATGTTTGCTTGGAGCCATTGATGTAAATTTGGTGTATTGAGTCAACAACAAAATTTGCAATAAAATAAATTTCAAAAAATGTGTAAAAAAAAAAATCTTATCTGAAACACAATGCTTTGCTTAAAAATTAAAGAAACTTGAAATATCAAATATTTATGCAATGCCACAATTTTTTGTTTTAACAATTTTAAAAAGCTTTGAAAACCACAAAAGACTATAGAAAAAGAAATTTACCACCATATCAAGAAGGTTCACCTCCACTTTCTTTTAAGTATTTGGGAAAAATGGATATGCTTTGGAAAACATATTGACTCATATATCCAAAATGGAGAGCAATCTAAGTGCACTTGTGCAAGATTGTCTTGCTTAACTTAATCTCAACAAAGGCACACCAAACAATTAGTTTGGAGCTTTGTTGTTCCAACTGGACCTAATTGCTAGACTAATAAAACACCATCTTTGTTTATAGGATCTGTCATAATTTAGGACACTTTATGGCAAATTAACTCGAAGGTTCGACTCAAACAGGGCCTGAAAGACCAGCTCCTCCACTCCCAGACAACATAGGGAGACAATTTTCCAAAAGTCAAAAGGAGAATAAGAAATCCAACCACCATGGGAACCAGATTATTGAGGGATATAAAACAATGTAAAGAAGAGACTGACACTTTATGGCAAATTAACTCGAAGGTTCGACTCAAACAGGGCCTGAAAGACCAGCTCCTCCACTCCCAGACAACATAGGGAGACAATTTTCCAAAAGTCAAAAGGAGAATAAGAAATCCAACCACCATGGGAACCAGATTATTGAGGGATATAAAACAATGTAAAGAAGAGACTCAATCATAGAACAAGGCTAAAAAGCAAATCAAAGATTCTCAACAGAGAACCTCGTAAGAACACAACAATCATGCAGAAGACACAACAATTTTAACAAAAATGACTAGTGAAAGCACCTGGACCAAGTTTCAGAAGTTCATAAGTCGACATCACAATTTCCCTCCAATATAAATAAAGGTGGTTAGCAGAAACCATCAGTCAACCCAGATCGTTCTAATTTACCTGGTGTTAATATTTTTTTGATACTAAAAGGAAAACATGTTAATAAACCCATACTATATCTGAAAATTTGTGGAGGACCATATTTTTTCTAAATATGGAAATAGAATAAGCATGAATTTATGTGAACGACCATATTTTTTCTAAATATGGAAATAGAATAAGCATGAATTTATGTGAACATACCAAAGGAACTTTATAATGCCAAATCGATGATGAATTTTTTCTTTTATTAAATTTTAGACATTAGCTTACCATTCCCAAGCTGCATCCACCTTCTGCTTCATCGAAAATACGTATCACTCGACTTATTAGCTAACAGTCTTATCCTGAGCTAATCCAGATTTTTGACATGTATCATCAGGTCCGGAAAGCTCTCATCTCAGCATAGCTCAGGTAAGGGAATCACTTGCATGGTCTTTGCAGACAATTATGGTTCCCGTAAAACATAAATGAAACATCAGGTGAAGTTCTCTGCTTGCAGGTGTAGATGCAATTCTTCTGAGGACTTGCATAACATCAAATTTTCCTAGAGTCAAAAGGGATATCATTTACATTTTGCATTAACCCCCAATTCATACTACAGGAAAAAGACATCTACATTTTGCATCAACCTGCAATTCAAGAATATAGCATATAAAAGTACAGTAATAATTTCACTTCAAGTATACCTTCTATACCTCCAAAGTAACTGATTGTTTTGAGTAAAAAGTTACTCAAAGAATGGCTTGATTCAAAAACAAAAATCTCATTTTAAACTTTTCTAAGAAAAACCTGCATGGTCTTTTGCAGACAATTATCGCACTTTTCATGTGTTGCAAACAAAATAAGACATACTAAACTCAAGAAAAAAAGCAAAACATATATGAAGCACCAGGTGAAGTTCTATGCTGGCAAGTGCAGATGAAATTTTCTTAGGACTTGCAAAACATCAAATTTCCCTAGAATCAAAAGAGACACCATTTACATTTTGCATTAAACCCAATTCATACTACAGGAAGAAGACATTTACATTTTGCATTAACCTGTAGTTCATACTACAAGAACAAGAAAATGAGGACAGAAATCTGAAAGGAATCAAAAGGGTTTATCACACTTTTCATGTGTTGCAAACAAAATAAGACATACTAAACTCAAGAAAATAAGCAAAACATATATGAAGCATCAGGTGAAGTTCTATGCTGGCAAGTGCAGATGCAATTTTTCTGAGGACTTGCAGAACATTAAATTTCCCTCGAATCAAAAGAGAAAACATTTACATTTTGCATTACGCCCAATTCATACTACAGGAACAAGACGTTTACATTTTGCATTAACCTGTAGTTCATACTACAAAAACAAGACAATGAGGACAGAAATGTGAAAGGAATCAACAGGGTCCTTGTAATAGACATCTAAATAGACCAGTTATTCAACATAAATGGACTGTTCTGCAAATCAAAAAGAATATTAAGAATTGACCCCGTCTTAGGTAAATTACACCTTACAGGTCTGCAGAAAAAGCACCTTACATTTTGCATTAAGCCCGGCCCCCAATTCATACCACAGGAACAAAACATTTACATTTTGCAATAACCGGCAATTCTATCATATAGCATATAAAAAGCCAATAATACTTTCAAATTAAGTATACCTTTTATACCTCAAAGTAAATGCACTATTGTTTTGAGTAACAAATTACTCAAAAGAATGGTTTGATTCAAAAACAAAAATCCCATTTTAAACTTTTGTAAGAAAAACCTGCATGGTCTTTTGCAGACAATTATCACACTTTTAATGGTTCACTAATTGCAAAAAAAATAAGACATACTAAGCTCAAGAAAATAAGCAAAACATAAATGAAACATTCGGTAAGTTTTATGCTGGCAGGTGCAGATGCATTTTTTCCGAGGACTTGAAAAACATCAAACTTCCCTTGAATCAAAAGGGACACCACAGTACAAGAAGAGAAAATGAGGACAGAAATCTTAGAGGAATCAAAAGGGACACCATATTACATTTTGCATTAACCCCCAATTCATACTACAGGAACAAGACATTTACATTTTCCATTAACCTGCAGTTCATACTACAAGAAGAGAAAATGAGGACAGGAATCTTAAAGGAATCAACAGGGCCCTTGTAACAGACATCTAAATTGACCAGTTTACTTTGGTCTTGAAAGTAAAATCACATAAATGGACTGTTTTGCAGCTCAAAAAGAATATTAAGAATTGACCCCATCTTAAGGTAAATTACACCTTACAGGTCTGTAGAAAAAGCACCCTGGGCTCTAATGTGCAATGTGCATATATTGCAACACAGAACCAAGACCTAGCAATACACAAACGAATTAATAACCCATCAATGGAGGGAATCTACAAGCGAATCCTGTTCTAATCACTGCTAGAATACTGGGCATATGATAGCCATGACTGAGGATTGGAACTCCACATCATAAATACAAACACTCCATAGTTCTTAGGACTGTACCACTATTGGCCAGGTCCCCTTGTTTGGCGAGTATTGTAGGATTTGCACTTTAAACACTTTTGTGCAACAATATGAAACTGGACCTCAGAGAAGGTGTCACAATCATTGCATAGGATCCAGACCTGAGATCAGGACAAAAGCACATTAACAGCTTAATGTGTACGAGTGAGCTGAAGCACAAAACCATTCTGTGCCTGAAGACTAGATAGTGTACACAATAACTACTGTTTTCAATATTTACAAATGCAATTAATGAAGAAGCAACCATACCATCTTATCTTGATAGTCATTAGGCATAGGTGTTGCTGCAATCTGAAAGATATGGAATTTGTTAAAAACCAGTTGAAAAATATCAGACTTCTTAGGCAACATAAAGCAAAAGAAATTCTATCATACCTCTTGATCTAGTTGTTCCCAGATTAGGGACATATCACAGACTGACTTGGAGCACATTGGACATGAATACCTGCAGGTCAACTCTCAAAAGAATCAGGAATAGTTTTGCCAGCACTATATGGTGATGTTGGCAGTATTAATACAAAATAAAATTGGCAAAAGAATATATCTAAAAGGCAACATATACTTACTGAGAGTGCATTTGCATTTCTGATAAACAGTCCCCATGCATTGTATGACCACAACGCAAAACAGCTATTGGCTTTAGAGAATCAAAAAGATACTGCAAATAAAAAACAAAATCCATGGGTTTTAAAACACCCAGAGAAAAGTTTTAGCAAATAAATGAAATAAAATTATATTAATATCGACTCATGACCATAGAAAGGTCAATGGGGCTCGAGAGTAATCAAAATTATACTGCAAACATATAAAGAATCCATGGGATTTACAACACCCAGAGAAAAAATTTAGCAAATAAACGAAATGAAATTATATTAATATCCACTCATGACCAATGAAAGGTTAATGGGATTTAAGAGTACAGTCAGTACAAACAGGAAAATAAGAAGTGCCTGGCATATCTTATAAAACTTAAAAGCAATTTTAAACTCAAATGCCAAATTCTAATATGTATATGCGGAATGATGACACCTAAGAATCACAGGTATGATGACACAAACCTCAAAACAAACTGGACAGTTGTGGCGCATTGAGTTCTCTACACAGGAGTGGGCCTTCTGCAAACCAACCGTATAGCAACAACCTGCAAAACCCTCAAAGTGTAGGGATTTCAAAAAACCTCAACTAGAACCATCATGTATTTGTGAACCTCTGTACTAATTCAATGCTCACATAGAACTTAGAAGGGTTTTATTTACAAGTGCCATCCAGAAATCATATGCAGCATTCAGTTTCTAATCCAAACGAAACTAATAGTCAGGGATGGAATCTGATAGCTATAAGTTTGTCATTGGCCATTTTAACAGGTCCACATTTTTCCAAACCATGTCCACATTTTGCCAAGCCATGTCCACATTTAATAATTTTTTTGAAATCTATTTTTCTGGGGTCAGTTAGGTAATAGAAAGCAAGAAATTAGAATCCCAATACATCAATATTACGTCTAAAGCGTTTTTTAATTTAGATTGAATAGAGTGTACCACACACTACCACAGCAAACTATTAGAATTTCTGTCCAGAGTCTACAGCTCACCCGCTAGGTCGGTTTTTTTCCCATCATCAATTTTAATTCTGGGCACTGCAACTACAATTGAATCCTAGGTATATAATGTTTACATTTGAAAATTAGCTTCCTTCAACAATATTTAATTAACTTAATTTTTCCTTTTGGCCATTCAACCAGTATTAAAGTATTAAATTTGTCTTGAGAGCTATTCTTAACCAATGAATAGCTAGCCTACATATAAAGATGGTAAAAGCATAATCTGTTTAAACCAATCATCACTGCTGCAACGTAAATATATATAGATTGGTGAGCTTATCAAAGATCCCATCTAGAAGGTCTGTTGGACCACAAACCTAAATCTAAAGTTGTACCATTTACCTATACATTCAATTATTTTAGGCAAAACTCGTTTTTTGATTATCTATTATGAAGAGTGTAACGTACTTTCCAAGGCCCTCTGAAGCCTGCAGTAGAAGTTGGTTGTTACTGAAGATGGCTGTGGCTATGCAGACTAATCTACAGTTGCAACATCTATTGTTTAAGTATGGTGACAGAGAGAATACAAGCCAGTTGTTAATGGATTTCATTACGCTCTCTCTATACATTTTCAGCGGGTGAACATTATGACAGAGTATACAAACCAGTTGTTCATGGACTTCATTATACTCTCTTCTATGCTTTTGTTATGAGTGAACACTCAGTAAAAAAAATTGCTATCTTATACACTGCACAGAATACTGTTCAGAATCCAGATTAGTCCCTTCCCATGTTTTGCCAAGGTTTGGAGACTCGGAACAAGTTTTCAGATGACTGGAGAGACTCCCCAAATTTCAGGGGATAGCAGGGTACGGGGCATAAGGCCCCACCCCTTATTCGAACCTTAGGACGAATTTGAAGGAGAATTTTATTGGAGTTTGGGATGAGGTTTCATTAGGGTTCAATATATATAGTCGAACCTAAATCCGAACCTTATTGGAAAATTCGAACCCGAATCAAACCTAATCGTTGCCGAACCCGAACTCGAACCCAAACTATGTGACTTAGGTTCAGATTAGTCCCTTCCCATGTTTTGCCAAGGTTTGGAAACTCGGAACAAGTTTTCAGATGACTGGAGAGACTCCCCAAATTTCAGGGTATAGCAGGGTACGAGACAAAATAATGAAAATCTCTAAATATCAGTAAAACATATTATCTAATGCACTGCACACAATACTATTCAGATTAGTCCTTTCATATGGTTTGCCAAGGATTGGGGATGGGGAGATGAGGAACATGCTTTGGGGATGACTAGAGTGACTACCCAAATTTCAATGGATAGCAGGTTAGGACATAGGGGACCCTCAAAATATCAAAAAATAGTAATCTTATTATTATTGAATCATGATTCTTAACAAACAAACAACGCTACAAGGGTCTAATTTTCCATTGTGGAGGCTGATTTTGGAATACAGAGGTGTAATTTGAGATACACAATCTATTTTAGTATTTTTGCACTGATTTGAAGATGCAGGGATCTGATTTCAAAATTCACACTACAGAGAAATCTGATATTCAATTGCAGGAGTCTGATTTTGTGTGGCAGAGACCTGGTTTTGTCTTTAAAGGGTCTTATTTCACACTTCAGAGGGCTGAATTGTCTTACAGGAGATTGAATCTTAGTTACATGGGTTTGATTTTGTATAGGAAAAATACAATTTCTGCCTAGTTTCCCTGTAGAGGACAGCTTGATGTTAGAAAGGTTGATTTGCATACCCAGCAATCAATTAGATGGCTTATTTCATGTTTAGTACCATTGTGGAGAACAGTACTCCCATAGAGAGAATAAAGAAAAATAAAAACAATTTCTTTTTACCTTTTTAAAGTTCACCCTGCTCCCTATGACACCTAGGTATCCTCCATCGAGGTTAAAGGATGACCCGATGTCCCTTATGGCAAAGGATGTTCCCTTTGTACAGGGAATGACTCAGGGGCATCACTGAGCCAACCACTATATCTCGGAGAAAAACTGGGATGTCCCTGATCCATCTATGGTACCCCCATCCCGCTGTGGAACACCAATCCTTTCGGAATCCAAACAGACGTGAGTCTCCATCCCATGGAGATCATTTAGATATATAGCATGGAGATCATTTAGATATATAGCAGTTAATATAAAATGTTTCATTCTTTTGATTAGTATAAAATTTAAATGCATGTGCCTTTCAAACTTTTACATTTTTATCTGATTTTTCCTAGAATGAAATAGTGATGAACATGTATTATGTGAGTCAAGAACTAAAACGGAGTAGAAATAATGGGAATGTTTCAAAATCACAAATGCAGTTTACATCCAGAAAATCTTCCACAAATATGAAAGTTAAAATGGATTGTTGTCCAATGTTGGAACTCCCAACAAGGATTATAGGTCCCAATAAAGTAGGTCAGTTGGAATTGAGTGAAAGAATGTATAAAACGTCAACAAAGGGCAGCGTTAATCTTCAACCTGTCATCAAATTTTTGGACAGGTAGGGGAACTGTCAAGTTCCAAGGATGCTGCTACTCACGTTTAGGTGTGTCCTTTTGGCACTAAATTCTATTAAGGGCCAGGCAGAAGATAAACATTGTATACCAAAATAAATTAACGGACAAGAAGAAATTTTAGATTACTTGACACCCCAGACACAAGGGAAATAAATCAGTAGCAACAAAAACCCTTTTATTTTGAGAAGTTCTATTTACTCTATTCTCAATTTTCTTGAAACTCCTAAAAAGACTAAACCCATGTCAAAAACTAAGATGGTTGTCAAAAACAGGAAGCCCCTACAAAAATCTGTAACCAATCCACAGTTTATTACAAATTCATCTTAGAGAAGTAAGGGATGTCTAAGAGAGCTGCAGAATCCTAAACCTTATGAGGTGCAGATGGACTAAGAAAAAATCAACCCAAAGAAGCATATATTTCTGCGAATAATGCAGAAAAAATCAACCCAAAGAAGCATATATTTATGCGAATAATGCAAAGAAGGTAGCAAAACATACCGCATTTCTGGCAATGGAAAAAATTATCCCGGCCTCCTACCCTGGACAAACAATATAGCAAAAACATAGTAGTAAGTAACCACATCATATTTGCAGACTCGACAATAAGGAAATTAAGACTAAGAAGATGGGGACTCAAAGGCATGCATAATGTAGACATGCTGAACACTGTCCAAAATACAAACACAGAGAAAACTTGAGACAAGACACCTATCCTAACCTGCATATGCCACAATCATCACAATGATATTGTTTCTTTGAGATCTGTGATGAGGAAAATTAATGTTAGACACAAATAAAATAATTTTTACATTGGAGTTCTGTTAGGTTCCATCCCTATCAGATCAATAAGCAAAACATAACTTGATATCTAGTTCAGGTCTTTTCTCCGGTACCAAATGAGATCAAGATGCATGGGCAAATACAGAACTCACATCATCATCAAAGAACTTGCACTTTGAACAGAAATATTCCCCCATTTTAACACCACAGTTCTCACAAACTTGATTGACCTGAAGAAACAGCAAATAGGTTATTCAAAACAAGGAGAGAACCTACATAAAAATATCCCCTCGAATATCAGACAGATTATTAATGGGAAGCCATTCACTCACATTTTGCTCAGTGTCACAGAGAGAGCAAATAACCTGCCCACACAGACAAATGTATGAACTGTAAGTGATGAAAGTAATCAAGGGATCTGCCTCCCCAATATTTGGAGAAGTATACACCTATTCTGACTACATGACAATTGAAATAAACAACTCGTGGATGACTGAGAAGCCTGGATTTAGGCTTGAGCCCTGATCTTTGCCAGCTCAAAATGAAAAAAAAATCTCAGTTATAAATGAAAAAATAAAAGTTTAAGCATCCTGCAATGGAGTATAGTTTTATTGTGTTTTGCCACTAGATCAACCCGAATTGGCCTATAATTTCTACAGTATCAGAAAGTAGCAAAGCGAAAAACATTAAATTATTATTATAACGCTTTCAGTGCCTCGAAATCCAATGAACTTTTTCAGTTGATAGTTAGGCAGAAAAAAGAAGAAATACCCGTTCAACTTTGTATCTTGGGAGCTCATGGCGCTGCTTGGGATCCTTTAAATGGCTCTGTGCATCCAATAACCAATTTGAATCAATCAAGACATGTTGTAATCCGGGGCCTTCAAAAATTAACCCTTTGCAACAATAATAAAAAAACACAAGGGGCACCAGGTCGATAGAAGTTAGAACCAGAGCCTATAACATCAATCTTAAAAAGCAGAAAGAATAAACTATATTAGGCAACCAAACTGTAGATATATAATGACCCATAGTCCAAAACAATAACGACTCCAACCATGCCAGACATAAGACTAGTGAATGGCTTTCAAAAAGTAGTCATTTGTATAGATAATCAAAAGACACAGAAGGGCAACCAGGTCAATAGAATTTGGAGATTAAAACATCGATCTTTAAAGGCAGAAGCAATAAACTATATTGAGAAACGACACTGTAAATATGTAATGGACCATAGCCCAAAAAAATAACAACTCCAACCATGTCAGACAAAACTCATGGGTGGCTTGCAAAAATTAATCATTTGTACAATCACCAAAAACACACAAGGGGAGCTGGGTCAAAGAACCAGAGCTTAAAACATCAATTATTAAAAATAGAAGGAATAAACTATACTTCGCAAAAACACCAGAAATACGCAAAACCCATTTAAATAAAAACAACTTCAACAATTCCTGACATAAGAATCGAGTCCTATTTACACAATTTCAGACCGAACTGACATAAGAATCTAGAGTCCTATTTCCACAATTTCAAACCTAACCTGACATAAGACTCGAGAGTCCGTCCTATTTATACAATTTCAGGCCCAACCCAACAAAAGGTACTAAACTTATAACCAGATTTTATCCCTAAATAAGAATGGCATCTAGTCTGGTCTTGAATTTATGCTTCAAAAAGTAAGTAGCTGCCAATGGGTAGATCTGCAATCTATTTGACAAAAACTCCCGATCAAGGGCTATTTGGAAATTGAGGACTAGAAACGACCAGATCAGACCATGGTGGAACCAAACGAGAATCAATCCACCATACCACAGTCCCTCGTCTCCTCATCCCAGCTATCGGTTGCAACCTATACCCACATCAGCTTCCACTAAGAGGACTCAAACAGGCACAGGTCAATGACTAACACAAAAAACAGAAAACAACTAGATTTGAATTCAAAGTCTAATCCAGTCCATACATACATACCATGGCTTCATTGTGACAGTGCCTACAATCATAGATCTCATTGCAGCAAGGCGCCCGAATCCGACATCGCCTCCTGTAATGGTCACAACTGTGCCGAAACAACAACCCCTCAACAAAAACAACAAAAAATGCAAATGATATGCCCATCGAATATGAGGAGTCGGGAAACTCACCCATGCTCCATCTTTCCGGTGTTGAGGCGATCCAGTGGGTTTTGCACCGCTCCAAAGACAACCCCGCCTTCCATGGTTGTGAGAGGAGAGGAATTTGAGATGGAGAGATGCAGAACAGAGCAGTAGGAACAACTCTGCCTATGCCTCCTCCCCTTGTATTGTTTCGGTTTACGCTTCACTACCCCTTAATAGTTAGTTCGGCAAAATGCACGAAATGAATCGAGTATTGAATGGGATTGGATTGAATTATAGAAGAAAATCATGGCACGCAAGCAAAAAGTAACAACCCAGCCAAAACGGACTCCCGTTTAGAAACGGATTAGCCAAATTTATTCTCCTTCTGCGTGTTGCGTGTTGTTAGGCGAAAGTGAGAGTAAAAGCGAGAGAAAGAAACGAAAATGAACCATCGTCGTCTATCATCATCCAACCCGCCCGCCGCATACCCAGCGGGAGGCCCTATCTTTCCTTACAAACTTCATACCAACGGTCAAAGTACTTTACCTCCTGCAATCCAAAGGACATGATTAAATTTAGTGTTCAGTGATTGTGTTTTGAAAGGAGTTCTTTGTGTTTGATTTAAACATTTAAGTGACAGCTTTACTCGTTATCATAGCAATAAATAAATAAATTTGTAAGAATAATGATGAGTGGAGTTTTGTTCTATTTTATATAATTATATAAAATGTATTATGATAGTTGTGGAAAAATTTTAAAAAATCAAATATATGTTATCAATTATTTTAAAAAATTTCAAATAAAAACTAAAACTAAAAGATAAAAACTAAAACTAAAAGATGAAAGAATAAATGATAAATGTAATAACCAATGTGAATTTGTTTTGATGTTTTTTTCGAAAATTAATATATATATAGGATTTGAACTTGTGATTTTTTAGGAGGAAATACATGTTTTTTTTTTTTTTATTTCGAGCCGAAAAAATTTCTCATTATATTGAAAAAATATAATTTGCTTTACAACGCCAGTGGTTACAAAGGTTCCCTACTGCATCAATGGACACCTATGTATGGGTGTGATCTGGGCCCCGAAAAGAGGCCAGTGATAAGGGCCAGTACATGATTCAAGACAGAGAGACTAGACTATAAATGTTGACAGTCCTTGCTCATGCTAGAATGCAGAGGTGAGGGCAGAAAAACCAAAATTTCCAAAAACTGATTGTGCTTGAGTGAGAACCAAAAACTAGATATGACTAAAAGAAGTTTATAAAGATGGAAGGGCCCTCATGATTTTCGAGCCAGTGATTGTAGGAAAGTAATTTGGCTTGCTTCTAAAGAGCAATCTTGGAGAGGGCGTCAGTTTGCTTGTTGTTTTCTCTCGAAGTGTGAAGATATGTGATATGCCTGAAATTTTGTTGTAGCTCTCAAGTTCTGTCCATCCAGCCAAGAAGAGAGGAAACGTGAAGCTTACCTTTGGATTTTAACTAGTCTATAACAATTTTTGAGTCTCTGAGTAGTTGGAAGTCCAAAAAATTCAGCCTAGATGCCAAGAGAAGAGATGTCCAGGCCCCCATCAATTTTTCCTTTGTATTGGTACTAGGTCCACAATTGAGAGTCCAAGTAATGTATGAGCTATTTGATAACCTTATGTGACCACCAGCCCCACAGTTGAGACCGTCCGACTAAGCAGCTTCGTCGAACCACCCTGTAGGCAGTCCCTCAGAGAGATGGGTCTTATGCAAATGGTTTATTGGTTTTTTTCTCTGGTGTAAGGAAGATCAGCAACTAAACGATCCAAGAGTTTTGTAAACCACCACAGAAATGGAGGGAGGCGTATTTGTAAATATAGCGTTGTTCCTTTCCAGCCACACGAACCAGCAAATGAAAGGTGGTAGTGTGAGGTGAGATCTATGCTTGTTGTTCCAAGTCTTGAAGCAGTCCAGGAGCGATGGCCCATCCCAGGTCGGCGATAAATGCAGAGTTTCTGATATCCAAGCCCAGACGCATCTAGTAAAAGAGCAGTAGACAAATAAATGTAATGTTGATTCCTCATGCCTGCGGCAAAGATGGCAGAAGCTAGGGTTGATCAGCCCTTTTTCTCGAAGGATATCCCAGGTGTTTATTTTGAAATCGATGGATAGCCAAATGAAGAGTTTAATCTTCATCGGGATATGCCAGTTCTAGAAATTTTTCCTCCAGCGGTCGAATGGGAGTGTCCATTTTAGATTTGATATTGTTATGTAAAAATTTGTGACTGAAGGGCGACCAGAGGAGTCTCCTCCAATCCAAAGGAGTGTGTCCTCCCTGTCCTGTAGCTTTATACCCGCAGATGATACAGAAGTTGTATAAATACCCCATTCTAACACAAGTGTTGATGGCAGGCCAAGGTCCTCATTAGAGCGCCAACAGTGAGAGGTCGAAACAGAGTCGCTCACGTCTTTAGCTTGGAAGAGAAAATAGATCTGTAAGGAATGTATTGGCTCCTTACAGATCTTCCTTACTATCGGCTTAGCTCCTTGAAACACATGTTCTTAACCATTAGGCTCACTCAGGTTGCATATTTTTTTTTTTTTAATTTAGTGATGGTATTTAATTCTTACCACTATTTTTTATGTCTTTATCGATTAATGTAAAACATCAATTTCAAAGATTTTTTTTATTTGTAATATAAAATGAATGTGAAAAGATATTATGTCAAATTTTCCTAGTGGGATTGGATTAAGATTTTTTTTTATTTGTAATATAAAATGAAAGTGAAAAGATATTATGTCAAATTTTCCTAGTGGGATTGGATTTTGAGGGTTTCTTTGTGTAAGACGACTGAGATTTGAAACCCGGGGGTGGTCGAGAGGACACACTCAAAAAATCCAACCATGTTAAAGGTTGGTATGGCCCAACATTTTTAAAATTATCTTTCTTTATTTAAATGACACAAATTGATATTTTTTGACAAAGTTGATGTTTAACATTAATCTCTATCACATAAAAATATAAAGGATAGTGGTAAGGATTAAATGCCTAAATATATTTTTTCTAAGTTGTATGCAATTTTCAAAGAAGACATCAATGCAAGTTGGTTGTGTCATTTGTTAATATTCAGGTTTTTATTTGGAAATTTTTATAATATTTTACAACAACTATTTAATTATTTTTATAATTTTCCACAATGGCTATATTATATTTTATATTCTATATAATCATAACTCCAACTTACTCTTTTCTATTATTCTTAGAGCTTATTTGTCCTTGATGGTGGAGTGTCCATTTGAACGTAGGACATTTCAAAAACTCACACTCAGTTCAATCTCTAGAAAGTATGAGCTTCATGTATATAATAGTTCCCTCTTTGTCAACATTTTCAAGAAAGTTATCTCTTGAATATTTTAAAAATTTAGAAAGATGAACCGCATCCTCCGCAAAAGAGTTCAATTTGCAAACAAATAAAAATTAAGAGTATTTATTGTATGGTCAATAACTATTATTGAATAGAGAAAATCCTTTTCTTATGTTACCATGAGGTTTTTCTTTATTTTTTCCATAAACACACAATCACAAGCATTAATGTAACAGCCTTTCAACTACTTCGGGCTAAAGAGTCGTCAAATCCTCTAGATTTGATTTGATTTGAAGAACTTGTAAGGATTCTAACTTCACTACCTTTAGTAAAGAAATGATTTTATTATTTCTCTTAGTTGAATTTCCAACCCACAAATACAACTTCGACAAATACAACTTATTTGTTAATTTCTAGACGTATAAAGATTTTCATATCTTCTTTGAAGCGTCTAATGATACAAGTGCAAGCACCTTCTAGTGAGAAATGTAATGAGTACCTATAAGATTCGGTAGATCTTTCTTTAGTAATGAAACAAATCCATTTTCATTTCCAACCATAGATGAGGCACCATTAGTGGGAACTACTATTAATTTTTTATTGTTCAACTATCTTATTTCCTTCAAATTAATGATTGTATCATATATAGTCTTTCTTTTTCCATCAAGAACCCTAATAAGTTTCATAAATTGGGAGTGTAATGTACCCTACCACCCCTATGTTGTTGGTATGGTAGGGTACTAGAAATTTCTCCTCAATTTTCCACAATTTGACATAGTTAACCATAAATACAAATAGCTCTAATATAGTAAACTCTATGCTCATGCAAAATTCATATACACATAAAGAATTTTCATTGGCATTCTCCCCTTTTTAATCAATAAATTACACAGAAATAACACAATTTATAACACAGAAACCATGACACTTATCTTATGAAGAAATGTCATTGATTGGCTATGCATGAAGAACATTCCTCCCAACCATAGGCTATGTTGCTCCAGTCCTCTCAGAAGTAGGGCACCCCTGAGTTGGGGCTATGAATCCATAAGCACAAATGGATCCTATGATTGGCTAATCTCCTTCACACAACCCAATACCCAACAATTAATAGCATATACACTCCTACAACATTTTCCACCAGCCAACTCTCTTCCCCGACCTGCACCACCCCAGGGATGGAATCCCTTTCTCTACCCTGCAATCCCTTAGGCGATCCTCACCCCCTCTAGGGCTCCAATACAGGTTGTCCATAATCTCAATGTTGGGGCTCTAGAAAATCTAGTTGTTTGTGGAGTCTCAATCCCAACAATCCCATTCTCATGCCTACATGCAATTACACATCACAATTACATAACATGCATCCCCAACCCTCTATCATATGCATAATAGTTTATTTACCAATAAGAATTTCCCCTGAATCCTTCTGTTTGCAATTCAAATGGTATTGGTTTGGCACATGGTAATGGTGAACTTGACACACAGCAAGAGAGTGAACAATGTCCAAAAAATAAGCAGGTAGAATAATGATCGATTTCCCCAAACCTAAGGAATCACTATGCATGTTATGAACTTGCCACTTAGCACCCAAGGAACTCCACCTAACTCCTCAGCATGCACTCCCATATGGATTTTTCCTTTAGCATACTTTAAATTAAGCGAACTTTGGTTTAAAATAAAATAATATATTTTAGACGTTGGCCCCGATGGCCCCCCTTAATCCCCTCTCACATTTAAATTAACATAAAATAATATATCTGTAGGACTTGGTCAACCAATGTAATATTTTAATTGTCTAGAAAGGCAATTCGATTAAGCAGTCGAGCAGGTCGATCATTGGATCAAGTCAACCAATGGAATAAGTCAATTCTCCCTTATGGAATCATAGCCCCCCAATGTTATCGTCCTCAACTCGAACTTTTTTCCCATGAGATAATGTCTCCACATCCTTAAGGCATGAATTATGGCTACCAACTCTAGGTCGTGTGGCATAGTTCCTCTCATGCTCTTTCAACTTCCTTGACTCATAACATACCACATGCCCATTGTATGTAAGGAATCCACCAAGCCCTTCTTTGCATGCATCAGTGCACACCTTTCCTTGCATGCATCAGTGCACACTATGAAATCCTCTTATGGATCAATAATCTTCAAGATTGTTGCACTTGTCAATTCCTTCAAATGTTGAAAGCTTTCTTCACATTTGGAGGTCCATTCAAACTTGATCCCCTTCTTTTACAAAGAACTAATGGGATGTGCAATCTTTGAAAATCCTCCAATAAACCTCTTGTATTATCCAATTAATCCTATAAATGATCTGACCTTTTTAACATTCCTTGGTGTTGGCCATCCTCTTATGGCTTCAATTTTATCTACATCCACTACTATGCCTACCTCTAAAATGTTATGCCCCAAGTAGTGGATTTGCTTTTGGTAAAATGAACATTTTCTCATCTTGGCATATAGCTTAGGCTCCCTTAACACATGTAGCACCATCCTTAAGTGTCGTTCATGTTCTTATTCTAACCTAGAATATATAAGTATATCATCCAAGAAGACAATGACAAACTTATCGAAGTAATTTCTTAAAATACCATTCATCAATCACACAAAAATAGTTGGTGCATTTGTCAATCCAAATGGCACCACCACACATTCATAATGCCCATATCTAGCTGCAAAAATTGTCTTATTAATGTCTTCATCTTTGATTCTCACCCGATGGTACCCTGATCTCATGTTTATCTTGGAAAATACCTTTACTTCTTTTTGTGGGTTGAAGAGATCATCCATTTTGGGGAGAGGGCACTTGTTCTTTATTGTAACTTTATTCAACTACCTAAAATCAATGCACAGCCTTAAGGTTCCATCCTTCTTCTTCAAAAATAGTATTGGCACTCCCCAAGGTGAGACACTTGGATGTATGTACCCTTTATTCAACAATTATTCAACTACATTTGCAATTGTTTCAATTCTGGTGTGCTAATTATGTAAGGAGTTTTGGATATTGGGGTATCTCTAGGCATTAAGTCAATAGAGAAGTTTATGTCTCTCTTGGGTGGAAAACCCAGTATCTCCCCAAACACATCTTCATACTCTTGTAGCACTAGAAAATCTTCAAGACTTGGACCTGTTGCCTTAGTTGGCTCTTCCGCATGGGTTTCAAACAATTGACATCCTTTTCTGAAGAACCTTTTCAACTATAAGGTCGAAATTTATCTTATAGAAATGGGTCTTGGGATCCCTTTCACTAAGCTATGTTTTCCTTCTTCATTAAGACATGTAAATGTCTTTTTATGACAATCTAACATAGCATGATGTTAGTCCAACCAATCCACTCCAATTATGATATCATAAGATACCAATGGTGTGATATTCATATTTGCAACCATGTTTACTACGTTTAGGTCTATGGGATAGCTCCTAACAATCTCATTAATTCTTCTTTTGGTCCAAGTGGCTAGTTGTACCAACCATGATTTTTCATGCTCATTTCTCTTCAAATGAAATATGTCCACTATGTTAGGGTCAATGTAACTATGACTTGTCCTCGAGTCAACTAAAATAGGAATAGGTTGATTGGTAATCTTTCCTTCCACCCTAATCGTGTGAGATTGATATTTTTCCTATCATTTCTCTAGGGTTGCATATATCCTTGGAACACTTCATCCCACATCTTCTACTACAACATCTTCTTGAATATTGTGAACAATTCCCATTCTATCTACTCTATGAGGGCACTCTATGTACTTGTGACCTCCCTTACAACCCTAACACTTGGTTGGTTGTCTTTCTCTTTTCCCCAAAGATTTTTCCATTTTGGAATCACTATGAGCTGGTTGGACTTGCTTATAAGAATTAGAGTTGTTCCAGAAGAAAGGTGACTTGAATCCTTTCTTCCTTTGATCCATTTTATCATTCTTCTTGTCTCTCTAAGACTTCAATACCACAACTCTTCCTTTATTTTTCTCATATAAGTTCTTGGCCTTCTTAATGACCTCCTCCAGATTCCTAGGTTCATCAAACTAAATCTCATCCATGTAGAACGATGGTAGTCCACTTAAGAACCTATGGATTTTAACCTTTTCATCCTTGATGAATCCCAAATACCTTAGTAGTTCCAAGAATTTATTCTCATATTCCTCCATAGCCATGTTCCCTAGCTTGATCTCAAAGAACTCTTGCATCTTCTTTTCATAATAATGCTCTAAGAGGTATTGTTGTTGGAAAATACCTTTTGAATTGTTTCCAAGAGACCTTCTTTTCATTAATGTGTTTGACTTGCTTTAGTTGGTCCCACCACATAGAATCTTTCCCTTGAATATGGTATATGGTAATCCTTGCTTCCAGATTAGATGAATAATTATGCAGCTGAAAATAATTTTTTATTCCAAGAAATCGGGTCTCAACCTATTCTACCTTCTTATTCTCTCCATCAAAAGTTGATGGCTTGCACTTCCTGAGCTCCCCTTACAAATTGTCCAATTCATGCCTTCTCCTCTGATGCATGATAGGGGACATTTTTGGGTTTCTCTTTGATTCTACAAATGAACATAGTTTCCTGACTGGATGAGTGGGTGAATAATTTTGTGTGTGAGTTCTACTAACACTTCTTGAGTTCATAGATCTTTTGTAGTCATACCTTCATGCATGGGGTCTACTTTATTCCTCATATCTTGAACCTAAGTCAACCCTAATTTTCCTTTGCAATTGGTTCAGACTTTGTAGCAATTAAGTGTTGATATGATTTTCAGGGAACTGCGTCTGGCTTTTACTTTCAAGAACACATGGTCACCCACTTTAAATTCTCTATGGGTTCTTCCTTTATCTAAGCAATTTTTCTGCCCATCTTGGGAAACCTTTAAATTCCTCCTTATCTTTACCATCTCCTCCTCCATTTCCCAGAGTAGATCTAGCCCAACCACTGTGTGGTCTACTGGGTTGTCCCAACTCACTGGTGTGTTGCAATTTCTACCATAAGTGCCTCAAATGGGCTCATCTTTAAAGATGCTTGATACCCATTGTTGTAAGAAAACTCTACCAAGTGAAGGTAGTCTTCCCATTTTGATGGTTTATCCATCACATACATCCTGAGCATATCTTCAATCACCTGATTTACCCTCTTTGTTTTTCCATCTGACTCTGAGTGACAGGTTGTGCTAAACTTCAGATTTGTCCCAAATCCTTTGAATAGCCCTTTCCAAAAGTTCGATGTGAACTTGGAATCTTTGTCAGACACAATTGTCTTAAGTACACCATGTAGCTTAGCAATTTCTTGCATGTAAATTTCAGCAATGTTGGTTGTCTTGTGCATTGACTTCACTGGAATAAAATGGGTAGCTTTAGTACACTTGTCCACCACTACCATAATATAATCATGTTGCTTAGTAGTCATAGGTAGCTTAGTAATGAAAACCATGGTTACAACTTCCCACTTCCACTCAGAAATGGGAAAAGGTTGTAGCAAACCAGTTGGATGTCTATGCTTAGCCTTGACCTTTTGACATTCAAGGAATTTAGCAATAAAATCAACAACCTCATTTTTCATGCCTGGCCAATAGTATTGCTTTTTGACCGTTGCAATTGTTTTTTGGTAGCCTGGGTGTCCTGCATAAGGAACTTTATGCATCTTTGACAATAACAGATTTTTCAACTCCTGAACATTTGGCACATAAACTTTGCGCCTATACATGAGGATTCCATCCTCTTTTATCTCATAACCTTCAAATTTTTGCTGTGAAATACCTTGTTGTAAGGTCACCTTTATGTCCACATAACACTGATCTGATTTGGAAACCTCTAAAATTATGTCATCACAAAAATATGATTTGTACAGGCTAATGATTGTAGCATGCATCTCATGCACCTTCCTGTTGAGTGCGTCAACCATCTTGTTCTCTTTTCCTCTGATATGATTTATGTCAAAGTCATACTCACTGAGGAATTCTAACCAGTTGCTTTGTCTGGCATTTAAACTTGGTTGTCCAAACAGATACTTCAGACCAATGTTGTATATCGTGTCTCAGGGAAAGTATCGGCAAGGGTCTAGAATGTAACTTCTCGGTGACATCGACAGAAAATATCGGAATATCTCAGAAAATGTCGCAAGACAAGAGTCTAACTCGGAATATATAGGAATATTTCGAATATATCGGACATGTTTTTAACTCAGAATTTATCGGAATGTCGATTATATATCTGAGAGATATACAACACTACTTTAGACCACTATGGTATGTTCTCAACTCAAATATTTTACCCATGAGATAGTGTCGCCACATCTTCAAGGCATGCACTATGGCTGCCAATTCTAAGTCATGAGCGGCATAGAGCCTTTCATGCTCTTTTAACTTTCTTGATTCGTATCATATCACATGCCCATTTTGACTAAGGACTCCACTGAGCCCTTTCTTGCATGCATCCATGCACACAACGAAGTCTGCATATAAATCAACAATTCTCAAAATTGGCACACTTGTCAATAAAATATTCAAGTACTGAAAACTCCTTACACAATCTGGAGTCCATTCAAATCACACACCTTTCTTTTGCAAGGATGTAATTGGATACACAATCTTTGAGAAGCCTTTAATAAACCTTATGTAATAACCTACAAGTCCCATAAAGGACCTCACCTCTGTGACATTTCTTGGTGTTGGCCATTCCTCAATGGATTTTATCTTTTCCGTATCCACAACTATTCCTTCCTTGGATCTGATATGACCCAAATAATGAATTTGTCGTTGGTAAAATGAGCACTTGCTCAACTTTGCATACAACTGATGCTCCCCTAATACTTGTAGCACCATCCACAAGTGTTGCTCATTCTCTTCTTCATGTTGATATTATGGTAGATACAGGAGGTATTAACCTCCACTTGTAACCTTTGACGAGACTAGAATATTTCGGGAAGCAAGAGAAACCTGGAAGACTTGGATAATAACTCTAGAAGACTAGTCAGTTTAATGGAATAATTATTATTGAGTTATTAGTCCCCAGGAAGAGAATTTGACCCAGACAGTTAATATGGAGCAGTATAAATAGAGGGTGCTAGAGCTCATTTGACACTCACTCATCGAAACTGCATAAGACTAGTTGTGCGCAAGTTTGGAGAGGAGTTGCAACTGTAGTTGTTGCAATTGGAAATTTCAGTTTTGGCTTAGACTTTCTCTTGGTTATGGTTTGGAATTTATGCTTGGTACACTAGCTCTAGAGAGAGGTATGTTACCTTGGTTGGCTATTGGTTCTAGGGTTTGCTTCCAGAATTATTCTCTCTATCAAGGTTAAGGTGCTCGGGGGTGGCTTCGACCTATGGTTGGGTGACAATATTGCTATATTGTCTATGGTGAAATGAGCACACCTAATTTTCTAATAGGTTATGGGCCCACACTATCTCCAGATAGTCTAACCGTTGGAAGATAGATTGGGAGGATTTACTCAGTTACACTTGCAGTTGCAGTCAAAGTTTTGCTACAACAATGAAACCCTGACCCTCTTGTTAAGGCACCTTAAGTGAAGATATTGACCTAATTTATGGATAGCCTAGTGCACCCTATCCTAGCACACCTCCTGGTACTCTCAGCATGACAAGACGTCAACTTTGAGTTTTTGGTCAAAGTCAAAGGTTGACCAAGTCAAAGCAGTAATGACTTCCTCTATGAAGACAAAAATCAAGTTAGAAGGGGCTTCTAACTTCAGAGCATGGAAGACAAGGATTGACCTCATCCTTGCCAAGAATAAAGTGTTGGATATCGTGAAAGGAAAGATCATGGAACCATAGTTTGAAGCAGGAAAAGAGAAGGAACCAGAAAACGTTGTAGTTATGGAGAAGTTCAAGAACAATGACATCAATGTTATGAGTATCATAGTGGACTCTATAAAAGACCACGTGATACCCTACATCTCTCATCTTGACTCGTCTAAGAAGATGTATGATGCCCTAACTAACCTCTTCTTAGTCAGAAACATTGGACAAGTAATGAGTTTGAAGAATGAGCTCTATGACATGAAAATGAATGATGATGATAACATAACATCATACTTTGTGAGAATCTCTCAGTTAAGAGATCAACTACAAGCTATTGAAGAAATCAATTCAGAAAAGGAACATGTAAATATAATACTCAATGTCCTTCCCAAGACATGGGATGTGTTTGCCGCAAGCATGAAAACAATAAAGGAGTATCCCACATTTGAAGAACTTTTGACTTGCTGTGCACAGGAAGAATCAAGGATTAATGCAAAAGAGAAATCCCAAAAGAAATATGATGATCAAGCCTTCACAACAAAATTCAAGAATTTCAGGAATAAGAGAAAGTTTGGCTTAAGGAAGGAAACAGATGAAGCAACAGTTGCTGAAGAAAAGGAACCCTCAAAGAAAGTCAAACAAGATAAAACTGACTTCTTCTTCTAGTCAAGGTAACAATATTATTCTTAGTTCTTATACATACCATGTTTACATAGTTATTGTACATACCGTGTTTACATGGTTCATGTACATATAATGTATATCTATTTCTTAGAAGATAAGATGGTCAGTGAAACAATACCTATGGAAGAATAACAAGATAAGGATTGTTATTACGATGACTACAAGTCAAGCAATACACATAAAAAAGATGAAGTACGTTGACAATATTTGGTAACAATTCACGTGGAAGCTATTATATAAGTAACAACTACCAGATAGGCCGAAATCATAATCAAACTTGAAAAGACCCATAAGAATTCAAATCAGAAAGAAGTCAGTAATCAAGAGGAAATTAGAATAAGACTTGTGACACTTTGTAGAAGGAAATAAGGATGCAGACAAAAGCATGGATTCTCTTAGATGGAGGAAGTTGATTACAGAATTCCAAAAGAAGAGCATGCATTCATGCATGAAGTGATGATTAGGAGGGAGTTAATCCTAAATGATATGATCCATTGAAGAATCTGTGAAGATTATAAAGTATATGTCCATGTTCCCATTGAAAGCAACAACCATGATAAACAACACGTGTTCAAATTGATTCTAGAAGAAGTCTTCTTCGAAAAGAAGTCTTAAGTATCATTGGTTGACCATCTACATCCATGTTCCTATGATGAAAGGAAGAAGTTGGAATATTCATGAAGGAAGGGCATGGAATCTATACAAGACTCCATGGACCCAAAAGCTAAAGAGGAATATGAGGAAGAACATGAAGATTCCAAGAAATAAAGAAAATCCAGAACAACCAGTTATTATACCGAGAATCATAAGACTACTAGCTTGGTTTGAACCCACTAGAAGCAATAAACCAAGAAGAAATGGAAGTTGTGATTAATAACAATGTATGTAAGAAAATACTTATGAATGGAAGCATTGCGAGATTTAGAGGTTCTTCCAGAAGGAGGGAGAAGACTATGGCGACAACTTGTTCCAGTGAACCAGATATACCTCTTGCAGTATCCATGGATTGGAATTTACATGTAAAAGATTATTCTTCCCAATAAAGAAAATTGAGAAAGAATCTTATACCAGAAAGAGACCCATGTATGCAGACATAAGAAGACCTTGTATGAATTCAAGCAACTTGATGCAGAGTGTCTCATATACAACATAAGCATAGTGAAAACCTTATATCACAGACATAGCATATCATAATGATTACTCAGTAGTTCGGGATGATGGATTGCTAATCCATGGAAAACTCCCATGATGACAGACTTGAATAAGTTGAGAGACTCTAATCCAGTAGACATGTCTCTGTATCAACAATTGATTGGCTCGTTAATATATTTGGAGAATACTCAGTTGGATATTTGCCTTGTGGGACGTTTGAGTTATGATATACATCTGCATGGATTTATCGATTGGGCAGGGAGTGAAGATGACATAAGAAGTGCTGCTTGGATATGTTTCAGTTTGAGCTTTGCCACGATGTCATGAGCTAGTAGGAAACATAAGTGTTGAATTTGACCATAATATATTGTAATGATCAGAGATATGTGAAGCTTTCAGTGAAACTAGTGTTCCATGACAGACTGAAGTACATTGAGATCAAGCATTCTATTCTCTATGAGAAAGTCCAGAAGAGAGAAGTGGTTCTCCAGTATATCTCCAAAGATGAGCAGATAACATATATTTTGGTAAAGCCTCTGTCCAAGATGAAAAAGTTTGTGTACTTAAGAGACAAGTTGGGGCTCGTGGAGATGAATTCCTTATTGGAAAAGGAAGTGATTACTCCCAGGTTGGGAGGGAGCACTGATATGTTATTGATTTATGGACAGTCATTTTCCAGTTCAGAAAATAGTCCAGGTTGGGCAGTTCCTTTAAAGTTCGGAAAATAGTCCAGGTTGGGTAGTTCCTTTCCAGTTCGAAAAGTGGTTCGATATTTTTGACGGACAATCATTTTCCAGTTCAGAAAATGGTCTAGATCAGACAGTCATTTTTGCAATGAAAATGGTCCGATAGATTGTTGATGTACCATAGACAACGATTCCCCTTGTGGCTAGTGTGGGGAAATGGTCTAGGACAATCATTCTTCTTGGAATTCACTCTGATTAGTGGTCAAGTAGAATGGTCCGCCTCACCGGGCAGTCATTCTTTCAAAGTTCACAGTTGTGAGTAGTTTCGAAGAATGGTATGTTTTGGAGGTTGGTGCAGGACAATCATTTCCATAGGAAATGGTCTGGACAATCATTCACTAGGGCAGACTCATTCTCTCCAGGTTGCACTGTGATTAGTGCCGGAGGAATGGCCCAGTTAGGTGAATGGTACAGGCTCAGAAATCATGGAAAATTATTCTTCTATGCTTGGGAAGAATAGTCCAGATAGCTCATGGCTAATGTTTTACCTTCTAAGGGTAGATGCTCTTCCATATCTCAGAGATGTGAGTGGAAGAATGGCCCAAATGACTCAATTTATAGCATGATATTGTTTTATGCAAGTTGATATCAGATGATATGATTGTTGTGGAGATTTTTTGTCTCTAGACAGTAGTTGTATGTTATTGTGGTGGATGTGATCCACTGATAGTGACCGTGTGTCACTAGTTAGTAGTTGTGTGCTACTAGGAGTGGTTGTGTACCACTGGGTAGTAGTTGTGTACCACTGGGTAGTAGTTGTGTACTACTATGGATAGACACAGTTGTATTTTATTGGATGACATTGTTTTGATTGCCATGAAGACTATCACTAGTGTTGGAGATGATTACCAGGTAGATGGATAGTCAATATGCTGATGGACAGACATTCTCCATGTGGAAAATGGTCCAGGACAGTCATTCTTCTAGGACATATGTCTGAATTAGAAGAATAGTCCTTGTATCCCATGGCGTGGCTTCCAGCATCTGTTGGAACAATTATTCTTCTAGGACATATGTTTGGATTAGAAGAATGGTTCTTGTATCACTCTGTGGATTGAGTGACCTATTCAACATCATTCCCAATTACTTAGATGGAGTATGGATTCGAGAGATGATGCAGTTGATGCTATCAAATGATACTAATAGTGATGATGGTGCTCATGATTTTGTCATGAGATAGCCTGTGTGGTTATGATGATGCTATTGGGTGAATGGTATGTTTGTGCTCAAGACCATTTCCTCTAATACCTCTCTAGCTAGGAGGGAGTGTTGATATTATGGTAGCTACGAGAGGTATTAAACTCCACTTATAACCTTTGACGAGACTAGAATATTCTGGGAAGCAAGAGAAACCCTAAAGACTTGGATAATAACTCTAGAAGACTAGTCGGCTTAATGGAATAATTATTATTGAGTTATTAGTCCCCAAGAAGAGAAGTTGGCCCAGACAGCTAAGATGGAGCAGTGTACATAGAGGGCACTAGATATCATTTGACACTCACTCACTCAAAACTGCATAAGACCAGTTGTGCGCAAGTTTGGAGAGGAGCTGCAGCTGCAGCTACTGCAACTGGAAATTTCAGTTTTGGCTTGGACTTTCTCTCGGTTATGGTTTGGACTTTCTGCTTGGTACGCTATCTCTGGAGAGAAGTACACTAGCTTGGTTGGCTATTGGTTTTAGGGTTTTCTTCTGGAATTATTCTCTCTTTCAAGGTTAAGGTGCTCGGGGGTGGCTTTGGCCTATGGTTGACAATATTGTTATATTGTCTATGGTGAAACGAGCACACCTACTTTTCTAACACTTTAGACTTTGAGTAAATAAGTATGTCATCCAGAAACACAATGACAAACTTATCTAAGTAATTTCTGAAAACTCCATTCATCAAACACATGAAGACAATTGGTGCATTTGACAACCCGAATGACACCATTCTGAACTCATAATGTATGTACCTCATTATGAAGGTAGTATTGTTGATGTCTTCTACTTTAATTCTCACTTGGTGATATTCGGATATGAGATCAATCTTTGAAAATATCTATGCTCCCCTCAGTTGATCAAAGAGGTAATCTATCCTTGGAAAATGATACTTGTTATTTACTGTTGCTTTATTCAACTGCCTAAGGTTGATACAAAGCCTCAATGTACCATCCTTCTTCTTCATGAACAATATCGGGGCACCACAAGGTGACACACTTGGTCATATATACCCCTTCTTCAGAATCTCTTCAAGTTGCATCTGTAATTCCTTCAACTCTGGCATACTCATCCTATAAGGAGTCTTGGATACAGGTGTTAATCCAGAAATAAGGTTTATAGAGAAATCAATATCTCTTTTCGGTGGCAACCCCGATATCTCTTTAAAGAAATCCTCAAATTATTTCAGTATTGCGCAGTCTTCAACATTTGACACTTTATCCTTAGGTACCTCCTCCATGTGCACTGCAAATACTTGACATCCTTTCATGTAGCTTTTCTTCAATTGTAAGGCTGAAAATTCTTTGATAGTTACAGCTCTTGGAGTTCCTTGAACTATTCTTAAGTTTCCTTCCTCGTCCAAGAAAGTAAATGGCTTATTGTAACAATCTAGAACAACATGATGTTGGCCCAACCAATCCATACCAATGAGGCAATCATACGAGCCCAAAGGTATGATATTCAAATCAACATTTGTGTGCAATCCATTCATTTCCATTGGACATACCTTAAACATCTCATTAATTTTCCTTTATGCCCTTGTAGCTAATTGCACCAACCAAGGTTTTCCAAGCTTGCTTCTTGACATTGGAATATTTCCACCATCTTATGATCTAGATAACTATCACTAGCTCCTGAATCAATTAAAATAGTAATGGGTTGGTCATTAATATTACCTTCCACTTCAATCATGTGCGATTGAAATTCAACTTGCTTGTTATCTAGGGCTGTGTAAATCCTAGGTACATTTATGCCCATGTCTTCAACTGTCACAACTTGTTGTACATTGTGCACATTCCTCGCTTTATCACCTCTTTGAGAGAAATCTCTTTGCATATGATCTCCGCCAGAACCCCAACATTGAATAGGTTGTTGCCTTGGTTTTTCCCCACAATCTCCATCATTTTGGGCTCATTAAGAGTTGGTTGTCCTTGCACAATATTTCTAAAAAATGGTGGCTTGGTCCCCTTCTTCCTTTGTTCCACCTTGTTTTTCATCTTGTCTTCCCAAGCCTTTTGGAAATTTTGTCTTCCCCTTTGTTGATCATAAAGACATTTAGTGTTCCTTATGGTTTCCTCCAATGTCTTGGGGTCATCATATTGTATCTTGTCACTAATAAATGAGGGAAACCCACTTAGATATCTATGAATTTTAACTTGCTCATCCTGAATGAATGCGACATATTTTAGAAGCTCTAATAATATTCTTTCATACTCATCTATTGTCATACTCCCAAGCTTGATTTCAAAGAAATCCTTCACTTTCTTGTCATAGTATCGCTTTGTTAAGTATTTATTTTGAAAATACCTCTTGAAATCCCTCCAAGCAACCTTCTTCTCATCAATGTGTTGCACTTAAACGAACTGATCCCACCACATTGATGCTTTTCCTTTTAGCTGATAGATGGAAATTATACCTTCTGCCTGCATAGAATAATTATGCAGTTGGAAGTACTTCCTCATACCTAGCAACCAGGTCTCCACATCTTCATCCTTCTTGTGTTCATCGTCAAAGGTAGGAGGCTTGATCTTATTCATTTCTCCCTGTAGCTTGTCCACCCTAGTCCTTCTATTATGATTTCTGACAGGAGATGGACTTGAGCCACTGCGTGCTTTCCTAAATGAATGCTTTGGTGGGTGGGGGTGATGCCTATCAATACTTCTTGTTTCTCTTCTTTTCTCATCATGAGACCTGCGACTTCTTGACTTGTTCGACTCTGTCTCCTTGCCCATTTTCTTTTCTATTCTTTACAAGCTTTGCATCAATTTGATATTGAAGTCATCTTGTTGCTCCTTGGATTTCATAAGCCTTTCATTATTAGATTTATAGCTTTGGACATCTTTTTGTAGTCCCTTTATGGTTTCTACCAAGTTTATGCGCTCCTCCTTGGATTATGTACCATCAACACCCAAACCGACATACAAATCCCCAAATTCATCATCATGGATATAAGATCTCTTCACATCTTCCATGCTTTTTGACTTTCTACACTGATTATGTCCCGCTCTAATCGCAACTAACTTTGTAAAATGTGCAGGCAATAAGATTTGCTAGATGAATTCATGAGACAACTTCATGAAAACTCTGCACCATTTTGTCAAAATCCTTTCTTCTTAAGCACGTGCGCACACTGGTATTCAACACATATCAATGCAGGATGTCAATATTTAACTTATACACTGTGTATCAGTATTATGCATGCACCACCATTTTTGTCCCGTGCAACTCCAATTTTTAGTGTGCATATGCAGGCCTCACTGTTTCCCACGTTGTTCCAGTGCTGCACCCTGCAATGTCCAAAACTTAGTGCGCACACTTACACATTCTTATTTTAGGCGCACCATGGCCATGCTACAATTCCCAAGTTCGACCACTTACCAGTCTGAATTTTTGCCTTAAGTAGAAACTTGGCCCATGCAGGCTTAGTGTTGAAACCAAAGCTCTGATACCATACAATGTCCCCGTTACCAATTTCTAACATTTCCCAACTTACTACTGAGCAATGCTACTCCAAAATCTAGTGTGCAAATTCTACTCTATAACATCGGTCTGCGCAGAAATAATTGAAGTAACACACCCAACCCCAAGCTGAGTTGTGCCACAAAAAAATTCCTCTTCTGACACATCTTGTAACAACAAAATTAACACAATACAATTGTGCACACAAACATATTGAGTACACAACTTTATCGCATGAGTAATTCACTCTGCACATGTGCTCACTACTGTGCATGTAACCATTCTAGTATCACACGCCAATTTTGTTTTCATTGTGCACACATACTTCTTCCCTGTGTGCACAAGCGAATCCAACCGCTTATGCACACAAAGTATTTCCCTGCGCACACGACCATTCTAACTTTGCCTCGGAGACTCATGACCATTATCATAAGGTTAACTTAACAAGAATAACTAACAACAACTATCATACTCATGTAGGACTACAAATACTAAATATTGGCACCATACTTACATGTGCAAGCAACATTAAACAAAGTAGCATCAATTACTTATATGCAACAACATACAAGAACTAAACCCATATTAAACATAGATAATTAAGCACATAGTAAATCAGACAAGTACATAAAGACACTTATCTTTTATGAAAAGTCACCAACTGTGCGCATAACTTAGACGTTCCTCCCATCCATAGACTTTATTGCTCATATACTTTCAGCAACAGATCACCCCCGAGCTGGGGCTTAACTCCACTAGGGAAAAATGGTTCCCAATTCCAAGCTAAGGTATGACAATCAACATAATTGTTCATTCCAAGGTGCCACTGCTGCAACTAGACTACAGTCTCTCATTCCCCACATGCCTGTTACACCCAAGGAAGTGTGCCCCTTCTCTGCTCAACAATCCCTCGACTGCCCCACTTCCCTTCCATGGTTCCAACAACATGACATAAATTAAGTATCAGAGCCATTCAACTAATGCCCAACGCACTAGGGAACAATTCCCATAAAAAATCTAACCTGGAGAGAATGCTCACGAGCCTAACAACTCGCCTCTTCAACAACAAATATCTCACCTGGAGAGAATGCTCACGGGCCTGACACCTGCCTCTTCGAAAACAAAACTATGGTTACAATACAGAAAACCCCTTTACAAGCTTTTCTCTGCAGATAAGGTATTAGTCATCCTTTCTCAGATGGTCTGACCCCTTCTACACATGAGAAATAAATGACTATTTCCCAAGAATGAGTTCTTTCTCCTCAGAATGAGTTCCTCTCCCGAAATACACTTAAGCGAACAATATATATTGCATGCCTTAAACTGGACACTTGTCACCTTCAAAACTAGCTTTAACCACCTGGTGACTCGTTCCCATCCCTCAAGAACTTAGGATAAATAAATATCTATAAATAACAGTTTTCAAAATTTTTAATAAAATATTCCATAGGACTTAAGTCCCCCCCCCCTTTCTCTTTTTGGTGGAGTTAGCCCCTCATCTCTTTTTGTCTGATCTATCTACACGCAACGATGTGTTATTATTAATAACTTGAGTGCGATTACATTTTACAAGGATAGGCACACTAGCCTATTTGCATCCCGACTCACCAGCCTCATAACCACACAGGATCTCCGGCCTCATATACATATACACATATAACTTAGTTCGATGCGCACTTCTAGGTAATCCCCACCCACTTACTCAAGTGCGCACAACACTGTGAAATGTCCACACCCTTTCTTTGATAACAATCCTCGTGCACTAAAAAACAAAACTTGGTGCCAACAACTCACCAACCTATATGTACATTTACATTTACAATTGGTACCAATGTCTCACCAGCCTATATGTACAATTACAAAGGGTTTCATATTAGGGACATTCCATGTAATAACACCATGACTCAAGGTTTTTCTCCGCAGTCTGCGACCCGCAAGACTATTGGGCTCACACCTTCGGGCTCCTTGCTTTTCACCGCCATAGGATATTCCTAAAACCTAACTCTTAATTGATCAAACAACCCATGTTCATCGAGTCCGTCAATGGATTGTTGAGATAAACTCTCATTGCTTGATTTATTCCTTTCGACACTTACCAATGGAAACTATGGGTCCTACTTGTACCCCGATTGCCACATGGCGCTCTCTGACTTGTATGTCCTTGTTGATGTGTACCCAATGACAAGAATCCACATATTTCTAAGTCATTAGCTGCAAAATGTGTGGGTTCCACCCCCTTCTTTCTTTACATCCCCAGGGTACAACTTACATGTCCACTAGATCGGACGACTATGAATCACACCGATCGACAGTCGATATCTCTAGCGATATTGATAGTTGCATGACCTTTAACGGGGTCACTTGAGTCCAACAGATCTGATGATTGAGATCCTTTTAATCCAACAACCAAGATTAATAACGGGCTTTAGAGGTGCTCGACCATTAACCCTTCCCCCCTGTTCCAACTTCACCATGAGAGGACACATGTCCTCTTCCATTTATCACCTCCACTTGGCACCTCCACATCAGATTTAAGTGCTTGCATGGTCTAAGGGTTCGTTTCACTTGGCTCCCAAACCGGGGTCACACATCCGCCAACCTAACATCCACTCTTCTACCTTAGGGTCAATATTCCACCACGTAATGGTTCCTTAATTGATAATCTGACATTTGACATTTCACTAAATGCCTATTTTAAGAAATTCCATATCTTTAGATATCAAGATGATCTTGGTTCCATCTCACCATTCCACCATCCAACATTCGACTTTTGCAAAAATTCCATTTATGTAGAACTCCATATTTCCATATGGTCCGAGTTCTACCTCTAGGTTCCACCATTCAACCTTCATTCCCCAACTTTCCACCGTGGCTCCACTAATGTGGCCCCTGACACAAGTGTCGATGTGGTGTTGGGGAAAGGCATGGAACCTGTAATGAAATAAATAGACAATTCAACAAATAATTGAAGAGAGAATAATTTGTTTGAAGACAAAGGTAGTGTCTAAAGACATCGTTACAACACTTAATGATCCAAAATGGATCCATGAAGGCCTAAAAATCAAAGTTCTCGAAATCGGACGAAACCAACGCCATTGTGTCTGTCTCATCGCGTTGATTCCATCCATATAATTTTTTCCTCAAACAGACACCGTATGTGAAAGTTATCGCGTTCTGACCGAATTCCCAAACAGACAAAAAGTCAACTAGTCAAAGTCAACGTTGACGTCAACAGTATGACATGTGATGTCATCATGTTGATGTGGCATCACCAGGAGGTGACACGTGTCACTCAAATTCAATGTCTGTAAGGATTTGACATGTGGCACCGTACGGATGACACGTGGCAGTGCATACATGACGTGGCCCAATGACAGGCTGACACGTGGTAATACAGATGACAATTGGTTGTACAGATGCTGACGTGGCAGGTTGATTATGTTGTACAGACGTGATGTGGCATGACACATGGTTGTATGACATATGATGTGGCAGGTGATTGGGTAGGTGGTCCAGCTATATGGAAGCTGACGTGGCAATTGATTGGGTTGTACAGTGATGACGTGGCATGCTGACTATATGTTGATTGTGCTGGTGATTATATGATATAGACCAATCACAGGGTGACATGTGGCCCAATTAGAGGGTTCTAGTTGGCACCCCAGATTTTGCCTATGTCGGCTAAAAAATTTGTTATAACGTCTCGGGGATTCGAACCCGTGACCTCCATGCATTAGTAACGTCTTCGCAACCACTAGCAGACCGACCGATCTATTCATGTGGCTTGTTAACCATATGGTACAAACTCCTTTTGAATTTGGTTGGTGCAGATTTGTGGGGATAACGCCCTGTTGGCAGGGGTAGCCCCGTCGACCAAAACTTATACCACATGCGAGCGTGTGGAGCCTAGGGGTCAGGCCATATGGCCATGCCAGTGACCAAGGGTCGGGAGCTAGGGGCTAAAGACCAACGCGCCAGCCAGCCCAAGGACACCTAGAACAACGCCATATGGCAAGGATCCCGGATAAAAAGGGGGCTGGTGCACCCATATGTGCATTTTTGGGTTTCAAACTATATAATATGATTTTTTTTGCTGATATTATGCTGATTTTGAGAGATTTTGGTCATTTTGGGGAGATCTGGAGCCCTTTTTGAGGCCAGATCCTGGGAGGAAGTTAGGAGGATGTTACTAAATTCAAATATATATAAACTAGAGGTTCTTGGCAGCCTTAGGGAGGTTCATAAGAGAATAAATGCTATATAATTGTGAAGCCAAAGTCAGTTTTATGCAGGGAAGCCATTGAGGAGAGGAACTTTGCGGGCCAATTCCGGGAGCTTCGCTCAACCGTTTTCAGTGCCATCATTGGTGTTAGGTTCTTGAGGTTGAGCATAACACATCCATACTAGTTTGTAATCCATTTGACACTTTTCTAATGTACTTTTTAATCATTGAAGAGAAATAAGAAAAGCCTCACCCACTGAGACAAAAGGCCCAGAGACGTAGGCAATCTTGTCGAAATTCGTTAACAAATTTGTTGATTCTTTGTGCATACTTTCAGATATGCATTTCTTATTATAGCTGCCATGTTATATCATTAAATTCTTCCTCTTTCTTCAATCCCTAAATGGTTAATGAACTCATGCTTTAAAACTTAACCATAGTCTTAAAGGATATTTTCGGATCACTTAAGCAAAGCGCACTGTGATCAAAACATCATAATGCATATTGGACCTTGATATATCCATATGATATCAACTTTTTTTCTTGATGATAATGACCCAAAGGGTATGTTATTTATATCCTAAATATCTAACCAACTTCCATAGAATCAGGAAGATCTTGTCCACATGTAACCGTCGTTTGTTATAGTTGACTCTGTCAAATCTGCGTTGTTGAGTTGACTTGACTAGGATGCTTGACCTGACCACCTATGCATCCAAATCATAGTCAATTACTAAGTTGGTTGATCCAACGCATGACTATCTTCAACTATTGATCGTCTATCTGTTCGATAGGCATGTCGACTACTTGACCGACTGATGTAGAGATTTTGTCGATCGCCCGACCGACTGTATCCAAATGTAGGTCGACCACCCCACGAACTGTATCCAAATGTAGGTCAACTTCCCAAAAGACTAAATGCAAGAGATGTGCGATGAACCATCAATTCTTTATCTTCCAACACACCCCCATCAACACACGTCTTTGGTGATCCAAGAGGATCTAAAAGACCAAAAATTCAAAGTCCTCGAATCTCAACAAAACTAGCACCAAGTCAAAGAGCTCGTTGAGAAATTTCCAATGATGCAAATAACACCTCAAATAGAGTCTGGATGACAAAGATATGGCCAATCAAAGTTTCAGTCAACCTAGTCAAAGTCAATAGGGTGAGTCAACATTTGTACAGATGACGTTAACAACTAACCGTGCAATGCTGATGTCAACATGACATCATGCTGAAGTCATCATGCCAACATGGCAGCATGAAAGGATGCCACGTGGCATGATGATTTGGCATTTTGGGTGGCCAAATAGGCACCCCAAGAGGTGACACGTGGCACCACCCAAGGGCTGCCATGTTGCATCCTTGCAATGCGAAAAACAAATGCTTACATCAGTAGTGACTGGGCAGAGGTCAACCAATCAACGGGCGCCATGTGACACACCGTGGATACCCAATGAGGGCCAAGGATAAAAATTAAAAAAAAAAAAACACTGGCCCATTGGACCAGCCGACGCCAGATCTGACGACTGATTATCATTTATTATAGGCTAAACCTCATGGATTTTTGTGCAACAACCACATCCCACAATATTTGGCAGGACCCCAGATTTTGTGCAAGGGTCTAATCAATGGATTAGTGAGAGTTTGAGTTTGGATGAGTCAGTGGTATGGTTATAAACCATACACCAATCAAAACATTTTTATAGCCTATAACTAAAATGGGGAGCCCGCGGGTTTGACCTCGGGTCTCCCCAACCACAATATGTCATTGTTACCAATACACCAAGTCATGTACTTGGTAACCTCCGCCGAAATTTATCACTTAAACTGATCCTGGCGGATATCGGTGGCTACCCACCTATTCCAACTAACTCACATACAAATTTCATCTTGGTAGTTTCGGTTTTCATCTTGGCAATATTTTCTAGCTTTTCCGGTCCTAAACTTCTAGGGCCATTTTGAGGCCCTAAACAACGTTTTTGGGGCCCGCCATAGTCAAATTGTAAATGAAGTTAGAGTGTGACAACATAATGTGTAGTCCTCGGATAGAAATTTCCAACGGGCTATCATGCACCTAAAATGGAGATCATATGCAAAAGTTACAACCCCAGGAAGTCGATGTACCAACTTACCCCAACGGGGCCCACATGAGTTTTGGCGCTTCATCTGCTAGGGTTAGGTTTTTAGATGTCTAGGGTTTTAACATTCATGTTTGATGTAAAAAGGCCTTTGGAGCCTCATTATACTCATCTTCTTTCGATTGAGCGTAGTCGTAACATCTCTTCTCAGAGATAAGCTGCCACCATTCTAGCAAGCTTGTTTTAGTCTACATTTTACAGTTTCAACATATTTCTTATTTAATAGAAGTCAAGTTTTACTGTATCTCTATTATTATTCACTATGTCTATGTGTTAATGTTATAGATATGTGTTTTCATTTTGTTCCTCTCATAAATATGGATCAGTGGTATCAGAGCGGTATGCTCCTTGCTGTTTTTTTGTGCATGTCCCCGACGAGGTCAAGGTATAGAGAGTTGGGTCTCAAGATTGTTTCTCTTGAGGAAAAATTCTCTCACATGCCCAAGAAACCTTCCATGGTGAGATAAAAGAAAGACGACGGGACATAAGATCCTTTCAAAATGTTGCTCGAGGAAGCCCTCTAATGATAGAGGAATGAGATGATGGACAACTTTGCACAAATCCTTTGATGACTGCCGACAAGTGGTGCATCCACCTCAAACAAAGGCGCCGCCCCCTTCAAGGTACATATCAATTTTGATATTCCTATATTCAAAGGTCAAATAGATGAGGATGTTGTAGATAAATGGTTAAACCTTCTAGAAGGGTATTTTTCTGTCCACAACTTTTTCGATAGAGAAAAGGTTACATTTGTGCTCCTCAAGGTTGTCCCCCATGTCAAAGATGGGTGGAAAAATTTCTGTGAGCAAAAGGAAATAGAGGGATCTACATTATTTGTAGTTGCACCCACTTGTGGTTCTTTCAGGGATGTTATTAAGGAACAATACTACCCTGTTGGAAGTGATGACAACTTATATACAAGATGGACCAAACTACGGCAGGAAAGGGACCAAATAATGCCAGAGTTCACCAATGTCTTCTATACCTTGCGCACCAATCTGGGTATAAAAGACTATGAGTGACATATGGTTCTCAAGTACTACGACGATGTGCATAGATACATCCATACAAAAATGGAGTTTCTGGACATTTCTTCCTTGGGTGCAGCCTATCAATATGTTGTCAAAATCGAGTTGAAGCTTAAACATAAGATGCAACAGTTTGGGTCTGCAAACCCCTTATTGGGTTCCTTTTGTCACAAGAGTGAGCAAAAATAGGTCCCTTAACTATCTAGTTAGTCTATCCAGAAAGCACAACATAGATTTAGTTAATTAATGGCTCAACTAGCATAAAGAAACAAGAGATAAACAACAAGGAAATAAATCTAAACTAAGAAAATAATAACTTGAAATGAATGCACAAAGAAAACACAAGAGAGATATACCAAGTAAACTGATCTTCGAATTGATACTCCTTGGAGAAATATGGGAACTTATGAGTCCCCTCTTCCTCCTTGGGAAGGCTCTAGAATCCCCAATTACAAAGTCTTCTTTCTACTATCAATGGCTAACAAAGGAAAATGGTGAAGAAAAGAATGATTAACTACTCAAGAGGAGAGAGATCTAACACTTGTTATGGATGCTCAAAGATTTCTAAGAGAAAGGTGGCCTCCCAAAGCTAAAAGTTGAGTAGCATAACAATATTCAAATGCTTCTTCTTTTTTTAATACAATGGCCCTTTATTTATAGGAGGATGGTAAGATTTTTCTCAACGGGTTGTAAGTGAATGGGAAGCCCTTGGAGGTACTTCCCATCCCTTTCAGTGATCCCAAGGAGAAATTTGAGGGCAATTTTGGGTATGGGGAGGTTCCCTTCATCCCAAAAATGGTTGAGGCCCGACCAAATTCATTAATGTGCCATTTCATCTTCCGTGCAAGTCTTTCGACTGTCAGTCACGCACTTGGTGCACTGTGCGCATTGTACATTATGTTATCCCGTGCAGATGTGTATGCATGTCTTTGGATGAATGTGCACAGATTTCCAAAACCACTTTTGTTTAGTTTTTTTATTTTCTTGCCAATCTGAGTGTAATCCTTCCATGAATATTGGTAGTATGGTGTGTTTGTGTTACCTATTTCTTCATCCATTATCTATAGTTGTAGTGAGCCATTTTCTAGTGATAACAAATGTTCCCTGATGTGTGAGGTTAGGAGCATACATATAGTCGAAATACATCATAGTTTCTTTTGATGGTGATATTGAGTAGAAATTGAGAAAACGTGAACATGAGGAGCATCAAGAGTCATCCGTCAAAGGGAGAGGGGACGAAAGATCAGTACAAAGTAGGCTATCGAAAATGACAACAAAAAATGTTTGTAAAAATGAGGCGAGCATGCGCCATGCTCGTATCATGAGACCATAGAAAGGTAAGAGTAACTAAATGTGTTGACGAAGTAGATATCTGCAGCTCCCTCGGGGGTGAAAAAGACAACTGGTGATGATTTTCATGACTGAGGTGGCTCTGAACTGAGAAGTGAGGGACTCAGAGGCATTGATGGCCGAATTAAACTCAGAGGTCTTCGACCACTACTGAAAAATGCAATTGTCACCAAGTAAGATCCACCATGACATGGATTGTGTTGGAGTTGAATGTCATGGGGTTCAATGACATCAAAGAGAAATGAGGACTCTCTCTGTTTCCTCCAAGACCACTCATTGTTAATGAGATGAGGGCTAAGATACTGTCACTTTTCCGGAAATTTATTGAGGTCGACATGAAAAGTAACGTGACGATCAGAAGCGAAAGGGCTTCTGGATACCTGGTGTGATCAACATGGTGGAAAAAATTGTAATGGTACCAAGAAAGGGGGCGATAATCATGAACGATGTCTGGAATATACGAGATTCCAGAACTTCCCTTGGTTGGGGGGTATTGATGGATGGCAACAACCGTATTGTACTATCTGGTGTCAGGGGGACGACCAGATATGGGAAAACTGTGTTGAAGGAGGGAAACTGCAAGGGGATGTAGCGTAGGTCAAAATATAGAGTGATAGGGGACAGAAAGGTCTATCGGTGGTCAACATTTTGGCTTGGGTACAAATTGCTTGTAGAGGGTGGGGGGGTAATGAGATGCCCAAATCAAGGGTAACAGGGGTTGCGACGTGCCAATGGAAAAAATGACATTGGGTGTGATGGATACCAAATATATTGTACTTACTGAAATGTAAAATGTGATTTTTACAATTACCAAATAAATAAATAATGGGGTTGAAAGTACATGTACAGAAACGGGTGCCCCGGTGGAATATGGCTTGGCCCTGATAGGGTGCAAGTAGAGAGTGATGGAGGGTGGGGGCCCCATTGGTTAGTTTATGTACTGGGTAGATGAATGGAGGATGATATTGTAGATGGGAAGGTGATGGTAGATGGGATGGACGGGTAATGTGAATGCAGAGGTGCATTTGATGTAACTGAACATCAGAAGTTGGGAGTCCATAATGGGGTCGTTAGCATGAAGAGGAGGAGGAGGAAGAGATATGAGGCTCTTTCTCTGGGGTGGAACACTACCAGGACTCCCAATACTAATGGGTAGAACAACATGAGTGTCAGTCTGTTGAGGAATAGATAAATGTGGGACAAATCATGGGGGTGAGAGAGCTATTGGATGACGATACCTGGAGGCAATGAAGGTGATGGTACCGCAGAGTCAGACGGGGAGGAAAATTGAGGATAATTGTCAGGGGGGATGATTGGGAAATGCAACTGTGAGTAGAGGGTTAAATGGTATGCTAGTTAGGGATATATACTTGGAGGAGTCAAAGGATGCCATAACTGATGGCGTGAAAAGGGGCCGTGGGTGAAGACATGGAAATTCAAACCAAAAACCCGATGTTAAACATATCTGTAAAAGTAAAACATGTATATAACAATTGCATAACAAAGAAATATGGAAAGGGGGTACATACCTAGGCCCGAGGTGGCTGAAGGAGGTCACCGGGGCTCTTGACTGAAAAGAGAATCTGGGAGTACCGTTGTGAAGGTGAGGGAATTTGGATCCCTCGGGTGCAAACAGTGTGAGAAACAGAGCTCAAATGCTCACTAACGGATGTAAGGAAGTTGGGCCAAAGGGCGTATATAAGGGCATGGGGCCAACAAAGCCACCTCATTTGTACTTGTTGCCGTGGAGGTCTGACAACTCCTGCGTGGATGTTGTTGAGTTGTGGGAGATCATACACGACCATATTTGAGTAGCGAGAGACTGAGGTAAGCCGTCAAAACCTCTTGCATAGTGTAGGTGTGCTTTTGGGAGGGTAGGGGGCCGTATGGATGGTCATACGACCATTTTTTGGTTAGGATAGGGCATCCGCATGTGAGATCAAGTGATCCATGTGCACATATGCGCGAGTTTAACTGATGATGCCACGCCAAGTGCACAACTGTATACTTTGTATCTGTGCATATGTGCATGGGGTTTGGTTGATCAGTTGCATAGATGCAGGAGGAATATGTGCACAACTGTTTGAATAAAAGTCACGCGAATGTGCACGACTGTGGAAGAACATTCGCACAGATGCGCGCAAATTTTAGAGAGAGAAGTGCGCACAAGGTAGGGGAAGATCGCGCCACTGTGCATGAAAAAGTCGCACATATGAGCGTGACGGTTCATGGAACAGGCGCACGAATGAGCGCGATTTTAATGGAACAGTCGCACGGATGAGCACGTCTGTTCATGAAACAATCGCATAGGTGGGTTTGTATTTCTACTTTGGGGTTTTTGCATGATGATGAACTGACATAATACATTGTGTTGTGGATACAGGTGACCAACCGAAGAGGTAGGATGTCGGTTCAGTGGAGAGAGAGATATTCAGAGTCTCTCAGGAGAGAGGTGGGCACAAATGCCCGGATTCCACATCATTTGGTGCAGGCAGGATTGTTGCGCATTTTTTATTACGCTTTGATACGTACTCAGGAGCCCTTGTTGGAATTCATAGTACAGATGTGGCAGCCTGACCGTGAGTGTTTCATGGTGCAGGGATGGGATCTGCGGATTACCGCAACTATAGATATATGATTTATCATGGGGCTCACGATTCCGGGGGAGGCATTGGTGGAGAAACCGAGGATGCCGACAAGGGTGCATGTGGAGACATTGGTCAACTGCTATTGCACAATGATGACTGTGATGAGTGGGGGCTCCATTAGTATCAACTCGATTGATGACTTGGAGCTCCGGATGTTCTGTGCAATGGTGGTTCGGGTATACTGGTCATTGGGGACCCAACACATTTTGGGTGTGCAGATGGGATTTGTTGAGCGGGCCATGAATGGTCGTATGTTTGCTTGGGCTCGATTGATATGGGTATGTCTGGTGGCACAATTGGACCTTTGCATGGCATACAAGGGCGTGTAGTTTGCCTTTGCCTTAGTGTTATGTGTTTTTATGTTTGAGAGGGTTGTATTATTATGCCCCCAAGGGATTTTGAATCCGTTGGCGACGCAGTATCCATGGTTGATGAGGTGGGAAACGTTGATTCCCCGAAAGGGTGGAGGTGTGGCGGGGCAGTACTTTACTCCATTGTTTGAGAGGGTTTGGTGGCAGACTCCCCAGGTCTACTACGAGTTCCCGTATCACAGGATGGATTATAGACGACATCGAGACATGCGCCTTCCTGCTGGGGAGGATTGGGATGGCCAAGGTGAGTATCAATGATTACTGCATTTGTATTTTTGTTTTTGATTATTTTGCATATATATGTGTATACTTCTAGTATTGATACAGTTGTATTGGTTGTGTGATGCAGATGTGGGACCCAACGGTCACGAGGCAGATGCAACTCAAGAGCTGGAAGATGAGCAGGTTGAGGGGAGGCGGGTGAGGCGACGACAACGTTATGATGATCCAGGGGCTATCCTATCTCATGCAGCAGAGGTAGGGCTAGATGAGGTTTGTGGTGGAGTAGATCCCGGTGCTCATGTCCAGTAGATGGAGGAGTTACAGAGGCACGTTGAGGGTGTACTGAAGGGAGTGCCAGAGGACCTATGGGTGCAGATCTGGGACAAGGGTGTCCTAGAGCTATGCATTGGTGGGGGACTCATGGTGGCAGTCGATGATATGACGAGCAACAACCATGAGAGATTCTATGACAGGGAGGATACCGATGGTGGATATTCCTCTTGGAGGAGTGCCACCCATAGGGGAGGATGTACCACGACTAGGGTTACCCTAGGTGATAGGTAGACTAGACGTGGGCATGGCCTGATGTAGGATGATGTAGGAGTCGATGAACTCCACATTTGTATAGATAAGGGTGATGAGGGGGCCTAGCCAAGGTGCTAAGTCATTTTGTATATGTATTTGTATCGAACACATATATTTTTTATTGATGACAGACCTATATATATGAGTAGACCTTTTTTTTTGGACATATGTGTATGTACTTGATGAGATATTGCTTTTGTACATTTACTTCATGTGATGGATGAATGTAATATGTAGATTAGTGTGATAAATTCCAATCTAGTAATTGATTAGCTATGTGATTTTCCATTTGGCTGTGGTTCCTAGATATATGAGTGAATGTGATTGAATACCAAGGTGACTAGCTTCTAACTAGCTAGTAATCTAAGAGCACACAGAGGTGGTGAATACCAAGGTGACTAGCTTTTGAGAGAAGGCCAATGACGATGACATATTCAACTTGGATATTAGTGGCAGGACCGAGGCATATGCCGCTAGAGTGGAGCAAAACATGGTCTGGAGTGTAAAGGGCCTAGATGACCGAGGCAAGATTCTTGATACAACGTCTGGATCCATCCTCATACCCGATGTGGTAAGCGGATGAAGAATTCATCCGTTGACACAAGGGTACTAAATTAGGCTCATATAATGAGAGAGCTTGCTGTAAAAAAGACTAAAAATGACTAGGAAAGAAAGTAAACCTAAGGTAAATTGGTTACACTCAGGGGTATAATTTATTCAAGTATAACCCGTTGACTGTGTCCTTGAGAGTAGTGCCTCCAGGGTGACTTAAGATGTAGGTGCCCTTATTAAGAAAATGGCGGATGACATAGGGTCCCCTCCATGGGGATTCAAATTTTACATGACCAAGAGTATCATGGGCGATATCGTAGGTGAGGATGAGGTCACCTTCGATAAATGACTGAAGGTTAACTTGGCGGTCAAAGGTGGATTTGGTACGCTTTTTGGTTGCTTCATTATTCTGTAAGGATGCTCGTCAATCTTTGTTGAGAGATTCAAGAGCTAACAATCGTTGCTCCAGGGGCGGTGTATTGGAAAGAGCTCGATTCCCGAGCATAATGTTGGGATTTCACACTCGATGGGGAGGACAGATTCTATGCCGTGGACCAAGTTGAAGGGTGTGAAACCAGTGGCTATTTTGACAGTTGTTCGATATGCCCATAAAGCTGGAAAAAACATATGGTGGCAATTGGTTTTTTGTTTGTCGAAAGTGCGTTGGAGCATAGTTTTGAGCACTTTATTGGCAACCTCGACTTGTCCATTAGACCGTGGGTAATAGGGTGAGGCGAACTCATGAGTGAATCCTAATTTGGTCGATAGTTCCACGAAGACTTTGTTCTCAAAGTGCTTTTCATGGTCATAGACTACCTATAGGGGGACCCCAAAGTGAGAGATGACATGGTTGAAGAAAAAACGTGCCGCCGTGTCGGCCATATTGTTGAACATGGGCATTGCTTCAGCCCATTTGGTGAAGTAGTCAACGATGACTACTATGTACTTGTGTCCATTACTGGATGAAGGATTGCATGTCATGAAATCGATGCCCCATTTACAGAAGGGGTCGACCATGATTTAGGGTGTAAGAGGGCAGGTGGTGCCCGAGCCTTTTGTGTATATAACTGACATTTGTCGCATTTTTTAACTGCATGGATGCAATCATGAAACAATGTAGGCCAAAAGTAGCCTTCCCGAATGATCTTTTGGGCAGTGGACATGCGGGACAAATGACCGCCACATGCCCCACCGTGGAAATCATTCATAACTGTCTCGACCTCATCTAGGGTAAGGCAACGTCGAAGAAGTGTGTCGATGCCTCTATTGTATAGGACGTCTCCTATGAGGAGGTATCGCGAGGGTTGGTGTTGAATGCGATGACAATCATCACGAGATAAGTGTGTATTGGATTTTTTATCATGGAGATAGACCAAAATATCTCCGTACCATGGGTCTGTGGAGGATATGAGGAACACATGCTCGTCTAGGAATTTTTCATTGACCGAGGAGTCTGCAGAGTTGGATGGCAAGTCTACGAGGAGTTTGGCGAGAACGAGGGATCTCTTGCTCTTGGGGGTGGTAAAATCTAGGTCGTATTCTTGAAGGATCATGATCCAACGAGCAAATTTTCCATTGATATGGTGACGACTCAATAGGTAATACATGGGGTTGGAATCGACGACAACTTTGGTGGTACGAAGCAAGATATAATGGCACAACTTTTGAACTGCGAGAATGACTGTAAGGGATAACTTCTTGTTGTGATTGTACTTGAGGGGTGGACCATAGAGGTTTTTGCTGATGTAGTATATGACATGGAAACCGAGACATCAGAGGTAGATAGATAGAGTATGTAATCCCTATCATAGTCTGGGGGACTGATCAAGGGGGCTTTGTTGAGGGTGTCCTTTAGTGAATTGAAAGCGGCCTAGGTGTGATGGTCCTAGTGAAACGGGATGTCACGGTGGAGCAAGAGTAGGAATCCATGGGCGTGAATGGCGTAGTCAGGTATGAAACACCGTAAGAAGTTTTCTTTGCCTTGGAGGCTTTGCAACTCGCGTAAGATCCTGGGAGGTGGGATCTCATTGATTGCCTAAACTTTAAGTAGGTCTATGGTGATACCCTGCGGGGATACTATGAAGGCCAACATGCGGCATGCAGTGACACAAAAGACACATTTAGGCGAGTTGAGTCATATGTTATACCTTCGACAACGTTCAAAGATGATCCATAGGTATTCTATGTGTTGGGAACGTCTCTTGGATCAAGCAGTGAGGTCATCAAAGTAGGAAAGGATGACGTGAGCGAGATCATGGACGACATATGTCATTGCGCGTTGGAAAGTAGCCCTGACATTTTTGAGGATGAAGGTCATAAATCAATAGGAAAAGGTGCCCCATGGGGTTGTGAAGGCGGTTTTGTATTGATTTGCCTGTCATATGTGGATTTAGTTGTAACTAGAAAATCCATCCATGAGGGAGAGGACTTCGTGACCAACACAAGCATCGATGACATGATCAATAAAGGGAGTAGAGAAGTTGTCTTTGCGACAAGCTTGGTTAAGGTCACAAAAGTTGGTGCAAACACAGATGGTGCCTTGTTTTTTATTGACTGGAACATGGTTTGAAACCTAGGACATGTATGTAATGGGGTATATGAAGCCAATTGTACGGAGTTTGTCGATCTCAGATTTGATTTCCATGACTTTGGAAGGGTGGAGTGGGCGTTACTTTTGGCGAACAGGGGAAACATAAGACCAAGTGTCAATGCGATGTTCAATGATTATTGGGTCTAAGTTGGGAATTTCAGTGTATGACTAGGCAAGCACATCTTGGTATTCCTGGAATAAGGCTTTGTATGCTATGATTTCCTTAGGGGAGCATACTACCCCTAGGGTGACTTCTTCTACCACATTGGGTTTGATCGAAATGTCGATTTTGATGGTGGGTGATATATTGGCCATGTTACCTTCTTCAAACTCATCGGGGGAGGGTATTTGGTTCTTGAACCAATCTACCTATCTAGAAGGGATGAAATATTTTTCTTTGATGGTACAAACATGGGTGTATGATGGTGGGTGGAAGGCATGTGCCAGAAAAAAGGATCGATGATGAAAATCATCCCAGGGGTATTCGGGTGCGCATAAGACTTCCAAAATGTCTTCATCAGACTGAAAGGTGATGGAGTACTAGGAGTCTATAATTGTTGTGAGTGGGGTGTTGAGATTCATGTGTATAGTTGGTGAAGGTTGGATGTCATTATTGGTTCCTGAGGTAGAGGGGCATATGGGAAAGGATGACTTGTTGTCAGTAGACATCATGAACCAAATATCCATATGGTAACTGGGTGTATTATGGTATGGAGGAGGGGGAATCTCATGAATTGGTGTTATAGGGGAGTTGGGGGGGTTTACGAGGAAGTCCTCACATCGTGGTGGAACGGCCAGAGGGGTCAACAGGCGGTAAGTGGTCATGTTCAGAGCATTTGGATGGTGATTGTTTGTGGTTATGTGTATTGAGGATGGTATGCTTAGTAAAATGGGTGGGAGGGAGGCCCTCCAATGTGTGCATCCCTTGATGATGAGTGGACATCGGTATGTGTAATGGTCCATCTGATAGCATATCACGTAAGGGCATCACATGTGCTCATTTACTCACATAGAGATATATAGAATGCCAGTAACTGGTTGTACCAATGAGATGGTTTGGGATGACTTAGGTAATGTGGTATGGTGCAGTGCTGCTAGATTGTCCCGAAATCGAGGGAGGGTTAGGAAGTGATGCGTATAATGGTCGTATTGAGAATAAATGGCGCAAGCATGCTTGGTTCTCAAACTGGGAGGTTTAGAGGAGGAAGGTTCCAATGAATCCGGTAGTGCTATTGGCGTGGTAGTAGCGGTGTACTTATGGGTTTTGGAATGAGATTCTGCAACTCGGGTAAAGTGAGGCAGAGATTGGTAGGGTGTCCAATGGTGTTGCACAAGGCACATGGAGGTGGTATGTATGGTGGGGAAGGGAGGGAGGGTTCCTTCTTTTTATGTGTGCCTCGTTGGTTGGTGGTGGTGCCCCCTATTCCAGAGGTAGTTTGTTCTGTAGTGGTAATATTACCTCCAACTGTGGGACCGGTTGGGTGAGCCACTGAGTGCGGAAATGGGGCCACAGATTGTGGTGGAAGGGATAAACCTGGTACCATAGCTGGTGGTTATAGATAACATACAGAAATGGCAAGGACCATGTTAGGTAAAGTGAGGGTAGCAACAACTTGGTATGTTGTTACTCCAGGGGGAGGGTAAAAAAAGGGAATTTGGGTGATGGCCTAGGGAACTATCTACCAAATGGGGATTTGACTCATGGGTCTTGAGTTCTTTGATGTTCCTTCCTAAGGATTCTATGTGGGGGGCTCGTCAAGAAGTGTGAGGGGGGGGGGGGTTAGTGGAGTCTAGTGAGCTCTCACTGGTTGGGAGGTTAGGAATCTCAATCCCATCAGCTATGACAATGCACACAACAACCGTAATGGGGAGTGAAAACCCTTGGTATGTACCAATCAAAGATGGATCCTAAAATAATCCTAGTCTGAAATCTATCATGGGGACTAATTCAATGCTAGAGAAGATCAGTGGCAAGATGTTATCAATGTGTCCTGATTGGTTGGGTTCATGGTGGGTCAATTGATCGATGGTGATAATTTTCCCGTTGTGAGGGAAGATCATGGTACGAAAGATCGAGGAAGATACAACCTACATGGCATACATGTAGCTTCATCTAAAGAGGTTATTATAATCCAATTGGGCATCAATGACTTCGATGTCGATGAGAATCGTTTTCCCCCCTAACTCAATTGAGACGTTTTGATATAGGTCTTCTGGTTGGGATGGGCGACCATCATAAGCTCGAAGTGTGGTGGTGGAGGGGATCAACTCAGGTGAACCAAGTTGTTGCCAAATTGATTTGGGAATGATGCATGTGGATGCTCCTTCATTTATGATGCAGCGATGGACCGTGATATTCCAGATTTTGATAGGAATCTAGAATGCGACTAACGATGGAAGTCATGGGTCTGATTTTTCTAAGTCAAATGTGATTAGACGGGTGTCTGTTGGAGCTACTGCCCCTAATTGTGAAACTAATGCCTTTTGTTGGGAAGGGCATGTTTGAAGCACTTCCATAATTTACATGGTAGTGGGTGATTGAGCAAGGTCATCAATAAGACTGTAGTTGTGGGCATCCCTAGCATGAGGGTTGTGTACATTTTTGCGCAAATGTGCATGAGAAATGTGGGCGATGGCTTCAGTGTTAGAACGAGGGATCATCAATGGTTGTCCAGTTGGTGGTTGGGGAGCATCCAAAGTGGTGGGTAATGGATCAGGGGACGTACCATATTGGTGATTACAAGTATGTAAGAGGATTTACTTTTTCAAAGTGAGGAGGATATTGTAGTCGATGGTGTTCCCTGGATGTGGTTTCTCAGGTGGAGGGAACTTCCCTTGTGGCTATGGGCGTTGAACGCCCTCTGGTTGACTATTAATGATGCCTTGATGTGGGATAGGGTTTTGTGACACCATAGGTGGTGGTGGTGGTATATAAGCGAGAGGTCCTTGAGGTGGACCTTGAGGGTTGGGAGCCTGCTAGGGATTCATGGCATCCTTCATCCCTTTGAAATCAGTGATTTGGGGGCAATGGTGAGTGTAATGGCCATATTCACCACATAGTGCACAATTGTAATTGGTTTGAAGGTTGTTATTTATCCCTTGTTGGGGTTGACTATTATTATTGCCCCCTTGGGGTTTTGGGTTGGGTTGGCATTGGTTGCCTCCAGCTTGGGGATTTTGTTGGGGGGGTTCCCTCCTTGTCCCTGGTTTCTGTTCTTTCCTTTCTTCCAGTTATTGTTAGGTTGGTGAGGTGGATTTTTTGTATTCAACTGTTCAAAAGTTTGAACTTGTTGAAGAGGGGAAGGTTGGATGAAATTGACCCTTGTCAGGTTTTGTCCATGTGAGGGTGCAAAAGATTGTGTTAGACTGGAGAAGGGATAGTATGGGTTGTTAATGTTTTATGCTGATATTATAGTTCTTTGCATTTCATAAGATAAGAGCATAATAAGAACAAGATCACTGAGAAATACACATCCACAATAGACACAACATTTATCCTGGGAAACCCTCTAGGGGAAGAAAA
>ML776614.1:727863-793064 GCA_009831015.1 Picea engelmannii
GCAGCTTATACAGATCTGACGGCTTAGATCCTCTCTCCGACAAGGGCTGTAAACTACGGTCCAGATTCCTTCTTATCCAACGGCTGTGATTACATCGTGAAATCACATATTGCGATTTCGGGGTTTTCGTTGTCATTGTTCACGAGACTCGTGAAACTCCGATTCCTGATTCTCCGATGAAGCCTCTCCTCTTGTTCATGGGAACTTATCCTCCGTGTAACTTCCGCCGATCTGACGGATGTCGGCGACTCTGCACCAAATCTAACGGTTCTCGCTGCGTGCACTCACTGCTTTCGATCATTCACCTCTCTGAACTTGTCTTCTTAATTTAATATATGTTCTAGCAATTTCAGAGCTGGAATTAGTCGAATTTGAAGTTACAGAGAATCCATGACAGATGGAGGGAGGTTAGTTGATTAAAATTCTTAATTTATGAATTGAGTTTGGGAAAAATGCATTCCAGGAATGTCAGGCAACAGTTATTTATTGTTGTAGAGGCTGAATTGGTGTTATCGGGGTGAAATTGAATTAATTTCATAGTTGTAGAATGTCTACGGTGAAAATTGGGAAAAAGTTTGGCAGAAGCCCCAATTTCTATAGCGGAATTCACGAGGAATTGATGCACATAAAAATGAATGTGCGCACTAAAAATGCATGATGCGCAGTGAAAATCTTGTAATGCATGAAAAATAATGGTGCACGGGTGTGCACTCTTAAATTTTGCGCTGTGCGGTGTAGAGTGGTAATGCGTGAAAAATATTGGCGCACGAGTGTGTGCACTTAAATGTGGCGATGCGCGGTGCAGAGTGGTAATGCGCTGAAAATATTGTCGCGTAGGTGTGGACACTTAAATTTGGCGTTGTGCGGTGTAGAGTGGCAATGTGCGGAAAATATTGGTGTGCGGCTGTGCGCACTTAAATTTGGCATTGTGCGGTGTAGAGTGGTAATGTGCGAAAAATAACGGTGCACGGATGTGCGCACTAAATTTAGCATTGTGCTATGCAGATTGAGTGGCGCATGAGTAATATTGGCATGCGTGGTGTGCGCACGCATAATAATGATGTGCGTTGTGTGCGCAATATTGGCAGAGCACAGAGGAATTATTTTGGTTTGCACAGAGTACTGGTGCGCGATGGGAGTGTACTAAATTTTGGCATGGTGCAACGTGTAGAGTGCAATGCGTGTGGAATATTAGCAAGTGAGAGAGGAATTGCACTCAGCGAGTATTAGTGCATGTACCAAAATTGTGCGCAGTGGATATTTGCACGTGACACAAAAGTAGTGCGCACCAGTGATTGACGCGACATATAAGTGATCTACATTGGTTAAAGGTGTGCAGAGCATGCACTACCTTATGGTGTCGCTGCCCAGGCTAAATATGGGTGTAAATTTTCAAATTTGTGCGCACAAAGTCATTTGAATGGTCTACAAAAGCAGAAAACCAGTGAATTTTCTGTGACATTTTGTACTGTTTGAAGGTCATCTTTTTGTAGTGCATTTTTGAGGCTGTAAATAAAATTTTCAGCTACCCAAAAACCTCGAGAACAGAGCTTACCAAGGTACACTATGTCTTTGCAACTCAAATGAAAGAGGCCAAAGATATTTTTCTAGTGGTGTAAAGTATTCGTCAAACGAAGCTTTTATGAAGAAGTTACAAGACAAACAATGGAGGGTAAAGTTTAAGACCCAACTAACTTCGAACGGCCATAACTTTCTGCTCCAGAATCAGATTGAGGCACATGAGCAGTCTATGGAAAGCTATTGAACCATAGAAGAAATTCCTTGAGCTGAATGAAAATTCTGGGCATGTTAAAAAAATTTAAGACGGAACAAAAGGTACATGTAGCATTCCAGACCAAAAACACTAGTTGGCCTAGAACTTCAACATGATGTAACTAGCAGCCCAGAACCCAGAAATGGGTGAAATTTGGACAGACTGTCCAAAATATGTATATGGAGAAAAAAAATAGAGCTCTTACCAAAACCCCAATGGAGTAGGTGAAAAAATGCATAATTACAACACAAATTTGGACCAAGTTGAAGTGTGAACAAGAGAAATTAATGGACAATTTTTAAATGACCATAACTTTTTGCTCAAGACTCAGAATTGAGCAAGGGAGAAGTCATTAGAAAGGTATTGGATAGAGCAGTCTAATTATCCACCCATAAAATTGATTTGGGTAGTTAATTTTCACAAGATATCAGAAGAATGAGTTATGATGTATTATTGGAACATAATTGTACATAATTTCATAAATTTGTTAAATTATTTATGCTAACAAATTTTGTTGGCTGCACATTTTTGCAGAGTTAAAGAATTTGAGTTCTTAAGAGGTGAAAAGGTTGAAATTTAGTTAAATATAAGCAGAGGTACTTAGGAAAAGAGTGCTATGCCAAAAATCTTTCATAAGATTATCAAAAGACAAGACTACAAAATGTTAAGGTATGAATCTGGGTGCATCCATAAAGTCTTGGGAAGCCACTACAGGAAGTCCACTCATGTTAATCAAGTACTCAATGGAATATGGGAAAATGAATAGATCATGTAGTGAATGAATTAGTGAAAGACATTCACTCCCAAAGAAACCGATATACATTTAAGAAATACATTGGAGTCAGATCTATTATAAAAGGAATTGACTATTAGAATAAGAGGCTTAATGCATATATGGATAAAGGGTGCATCGATATGGCATGATGGAAGGGGATTATGAAAATCATGTTGAAATCATATTGGTCAAGATAGGATAAAGTAATTGTCATCAAGMAAATCCAAGTGTTGATATGATCAGATAAGGAAGGGATAAATCAAGTACCTCAAGAAGGAAGTTGGTGTTAACTATCCAAGGTTACTCAGAAAACATGACTGGAAATATAATTGGGTCATGTAGGAGTTGGATCAGAGGGATCCAAATAATAGTGGAATGCAAAAAATTAATATCAGCATAATATGTAGTTGCAAGTCCATGAACATCCTAGGATAATGGAAGAATAAATCATGAGGTAGATATCAAGCTAATGGGAATGCAGGACAACACTCCAGGAAGGAAAGCAAGAATAGTAGATGATTGTTGATGCATTCCAAAGGTATTGAAGATATTTCCACAACAACATGGAGATGTCAAAGCCAAGAAACATTTAAAAGTGAAATGAATCTCTGTAGAGAGTCAGTAAAGAACCACGAAGAATAAAATGGTTCTATGCATGGTTTTGAATGCAAAAGAGATGGTGCCTGAGAAGAATCTATATCAAGTGGAATAGATCCATGAGTGACATTTCCAAGGGGTGGAAGTATCACTTGAAATTATGTTGGTAAATTAAAAAAAAATATTAAGTATTTTTAATTAATTCTATGCAGCTAGAGAAGGAGGCATATGTGCATCCTTACAATATGATAAGAGATTGGCTATGCAAGCCAATTTGAGGCTAGTTGGAGGGGAGAAAAGAAGAGTGGAAGAAAACTCAAATACTAAAGTATTCAGTCAAGAAAGAGCTGAAGTAGTTCAGTCCGAAAAGTAAATGGATGTTGAAGATCCAAAGTCTATAGGACAACATGATTAGAATTATAATTCATCCAAGTATGAGTTGGGATAGATGGATCCAGGAAATAAATAAAGGCTAAAGGTTAATATCAGTTTAGTATTTGGATGGAAAAGTAAAGGAAACCAAGAGTGATTTGGCTAGAAAGTGCACAGGTAAGAAATAATCATGCATAGTGGTTACAGTGAAGAGCACATTAAGACTCAGGAATCCGGAAGAATTGAAGACTTCTGGGATAAACAAGGAAAAGTTGGAATGTTGATTATAAGACTGATAAAGAGGCATGAGAGATTCTACTGTCATAAGATAATCAAGTAGCATCAAACTCATTTAATGGAAACTATGTAGGTAAGTATTTCACTTTTGAAATTATGTTGCATAATTGCCAAAGGGAAATTCAGGTAACAATTTCCCCAGATTGAATTCTTATAATACACAATATGGTATTGTTTAAATTCATTAACATGAATAAGTTACCACTAGGTGTGGTAAAGGATAGAGGCCTGTTATAGTTATCAAAGCTTTTTAGCTTTTGAATCCACACACTGACATAGTAGCATGTCATGTTAATTTGGTTATGAGATAATAACCAAAGAAATAAAAGATAATAACTTGTTATAGGAATGATGTTAGGAAAGCTAGTCATGTATGAGACCAGGACATGGTTGGATATGGAAAGGTATGGATATAGAAAGGTTATGTGCCACACAAATACCCAATGAGCTTCCTACCTTTAAGTAAAACTTGGAATGCAACCTTTTTGCTAACACTAATGAACACCACAAAATTGTATTCTTGGTGTAGTGTTCAGGTCAAAAAGGAAGGAATACAAGTAATTGAGAAGACAACGGGAAGTGTGTGGAGAACGTGTCAAGACATTGGCCAGATTTCCAATTTATGGATGGTGAGATACATAACTTAGATAAATATCATTCTGAAAATCAATACAAAGGTGCATTGAATAAATAGGCATTGAGAGTTGCACTAATATCTAGTAAGTGGCAGAGTTGCACTCATACATGATAGAATTGTATACTTAAATGCATTTGTTGAATGCATTTTGTGAGTGTATGCATATATATTATTGCATGGAAATAATTATACTAATGGCATAAATGTTGCTAACTCATGGAGATGAGAACATTTTAGGAGCTGTTAGACATTGCAACAAGAAAGTTGCAAGTCATGTAGTCACAGGAATAGTGACTACATAAAATTTTTGTTCAGAAAATTGAAATAATGAACTTATTGTTATTAATTGCGAACACGCATATTCATAGAATGCTGAGTCATTCTATCTAATAAATTGTTTGGTAATTGTGATTGGATTTCTAGGTGTAGGCAATTCTAAGATCACTGTAGAAGGTTTTTGTACATATTGCAATTAAAATAGGATGTACATGAAATACTGATGATCTGTTGGTTGTATGGAAGATAGAATCGTTGCAGGAAAACTGGTATTCAACATGGTGCTTGTTGAAAGCCAGAAGGAAGACTACATCCTATTATTGCAACAACGATGAAAAATTATGAAATATAATTTCATATTTTGGGAAAAGTTGAATTCCTTATGAAATTAATTTGATTTATAAAATGGAATTTTTATAATGTTCTCTCATGATTACTGCATGTGTGAGATGCAGATGAGATAATCTTGATTAAATTTGGAATGATGGGAAATAACAACTACTGTTGAGGACACTAAAGCCCTATAATTGTAGAACCTTGGTGAGAGTTTGGTAATGTGTTAGCACTCTCCTTGTATGTGAAAGCCTTGGCAAGATGGATCACTGAAGGACTGCATAGCAGTGAAGGGATGTCTAATCCTGGAAGGGTGAGTGCAACAAGGAGGAGGCAACCCAAGGATGGTTATGGCATGGTAGCTTCCATAAGAAGGGTGTTTCAAATGGAATAGTGAGTTGAATTATTTCCAAAAGAAGCTCTATGGAATAGAGCAATTGACTTCCAGCTGTAGTATGAATAGCATAATTGGTGCTGGAAAGTAGAACACCAGATGGAGAAAAAGCTTCCAATAGCTAAAGCTTGGATATTTTTAAATAATTTGAATGGTACATGGTATATAATGCACCGAGGAAAATGCATAAATAAGGGGAGGGGATTGTAATACCCCTAGGATGAACCTCAAATTGTAAATGTAAATGTAAAAATGATTATAAGCTAGTGAGCTGTTTTATATCATTTTTTGTGCACCTTCCATGGTATAGTGCCCAAATGTAATGCACACTAAAATGATGAAGTGTGCACATTCCATGATACCGCGCGCAACAAACTTAAGTGCACACGATTTTGAGGCCAAGGAGCCTTTGTGTATATGTTGTGCTTTATAGGCTCATGAGCCAATTATTATAATCTAGGAGGCTTACATGTTGAATTAGGTCGGAGAGCCTAGACGCTAAAGGCCAATGAGCCTATTTTTGTATATGTCTTATCATTAATATAATACATCGCTGCGTATAGACAGACCACGATAAAAGAGTATGGAGGACTAAACTCCACTGGTTAGGGAAAATGAGCTAAACGTTAAGGAAAAGGGTTAAGCTAGAGAGCTTAAGCCAAAAAGGAATATTATATTAATATTCCTTAAAGTATAAAGCATGGATAATTATTTTATCCTAAGTTATAAGGATGAGGACAAGTGGACCAAATTAGCTCTCAACATGACAAGTGTTTAGTTGGTACCATACATACATACAGTTTGGACTTAGTTCTTTTGCCCATGCATTCATTCCATCATCATTCAAAGACTCATTCAACTGTCCACCATACCTTGTTGTTACTATCATTGTACCTTCCTGTACCTATACCTATAAGTATATCCGTACCTTCCTGTAACTGTACTTGTACCCATTCCCGTACATGTACCTGTACCTGGTTAGATTAGGATCTGGAATGGAGAAGCGGGTTGTCAGGCCTGTGGGGTATTGAAGAGGTGAGTTGTTAGGCTCGTGAGAAATTTCTCTCTAGGTGAGAGAATTGTTGGGATTTGATTTCCCAAAGGTGCCAAACTACAACTACATGGCTCTGATACTTCATGTCCAGCCTGTTGCTGAAGCCCCCGAAAGGAAGTGGAGCAATTGAAGGACTGCTGAGAAGAGAAGGGGCACACTTCCTATGGTGGGACATGCATGTGGGGAATGAAGGACTGTATGGTGTTAGTTTGAGTTGGCACCTGTGAAATAGTCTTTCCTGTTGTCTGAGATACATCAGCCTGGTTAGGAATCCCTTTACCCGGGTGGAGTTTAGTTCCAGCTTGGGGGTGACCCACTGCTAAGAGTGATGAGCAGCGTGGTCTAAGGATGGGAGGTTCGTGGAAGGTTTGCACGCAATTGGTGATATTTTTACCAAGATAATTGTCAATTGTGTGTTAAATTACATGTTGCATTATATTTATGCGTTTAATTTTATGGGTTTTTCCTGTGTGTGTTGCATGTGTATTTTTATTATTATTTTGTATGAATCTGTGCATTTGTAGAATGTATGTGTCTATTTTAAGTTTTATATATATAAGTTTCGCAAGATTTTCTATGTGTATATGTTTTAATTTTGTATATAGTTAAATTTTTTTATGTGGCATAGCCCAGTTGGATGTTGGGGATGTTACACTGATGTAGATGAAGTGTGTGTGCAAGAAACTCACCTTGAAAGTAGGGGAACTAATGTACAAGAAGATCACCCAAAGAAGCCTTCCAAGTTCCAAAACAACAATTTCAAAGAAAAAGGAAAGGGGAAAAAGATAGCCACAACAAAGAAAGAGGAAGGAAAATCCTCTTGCACTCATTGGAAAAAAGATGGGCACGATGATGAGCATTGTTGGAAACTATATCTAGAGTTAAGAACAAAGAAATTTTGTGGAAAAGGGAAGCCAAATTTTTTTGCTATAGTGCAACAAGACCTAGGTTTCGATTCAGGTGATGAAATGAAAATCACAGTGGTTGGAGTACAAGGTAAAGTTTTCTCTCATGCTATTTCAAGTTCTACAATTCCATCTCTTGGAATTGAAAAGAAGAGAAGTGAACTTTTTCACATTGGAGTAGTAGCGAAACATACTAAAGTGGATACTTTGTTTGATCTAGGTTCTCAAGTTAATTTGATCTCTGAAGTGATTGTTAAAAAAATGGGCTTAGAGACAATACCTCATCCAAAACCTTACTCTCTTGGTTGGGTGTGTATCGATGCAAAACTTCAAGTTACCGGGCAATGTAGATTGAAATTTGTTATTTATTCAAAGTTGGTAGATGAGGTTGAGCTTGATGTGGTCCTACTTGATATCCGTGGCATTATCTTGGGAAGTCCCTTTTTGTATGATCAAAATGATATTTTCTTTCGACAGGAGAACAAATACCATCTCACAAAAGGTGGTGTGAGATACATTGTTAGAGGTCACATTATGAAGAAATTAACTCTTGTTAGTGCAAGGATGATAAAGAGAGCCATCAATACTAGCAATAAATTTGTGTTCATGGTTTTGAAAATAAAATATCCTGATAAATATAATGCTTTTGATGATTGCGATCCTTCTCATAAAGATGAAATGATTGATGTTATTTCTAACTATGATGAAGTTTTTCAGGAACCAAAAGGATTGCTTCCTAAGAGGGATATCCAAAATGAAATATAGTTGCACCAAGATGTTCCCTTACCAAACATTGGCATGTACAAGATGTATGTGCTTGAAAAAGAGGAGATCAAAAAGAAGGTGCCAGACTTGCTTGAAAGAGGGGTCATCAGACCAAGCTCTTTTCCTTGTGGCTCTTTGATAGAACCGGTGCCAAAGAAAGATGACACATGGAGGATGTGCATAGTTTTTAGTGCACTAAACAAAATAACGATGAAGAACCGTTACCCCTTTCCTCGTATAGATGACTTGCTAGATCAATTGAAGAATGCAGTGTACTTTACTAAGTTGGATTTGAGGAGTGGCTACCACTTGGTCAGAATCACATAAGGCAACATGTGGAAGACTGCCTTCAAAACAAAACAAGGTCTATTTGAATGGATGGTAATGTCGTTTGGGCTTTGTAATTCCCCAACAATATTCATGCGTCTTATGAATGATGTCTTTAGGCACTTCATAGATGATTTTGTGATTGTATACTTAGATGGAATTTTTGTATTCAGTAGAACTTGGGATGAGCATGTAATGCATGTAAAGTAAGTATTGATTGTCCTTAAAAGAGAAAAGTTGTATGTAAAATTGTCAAAGTGTGAATTTGGAAAAACCTCATTAGTTTACTTGGGTCATATTGTAGGAGGTGGTCAACTAAAGATAGATCCCTCCAAAGTTGAAGTCATTGTAAATTGGCCTAAGCCAACATCAACTACATAGGCTAGGAGCTTTTTAGGGGCAGTTCAATACTGGAGAAATTTCATTTCTAACTTCTCTTATATTGCATCTCCTTTTCATGCTTTAACTAGTGTGAAGTAGGTCTTCCATTGGAGAGGAAGACAACATAAATCCTTCGACACTTTGAAGGAAAAGATCAACATCGCATCAATGTTGGCTCTACCCGACCTACAACAATATTTTTAAATTGAGACTGATGCCAATGCATATGCCATGCGAGAAATCTTGATGCAATAGTGTAACCCCATTTGCTTTCATTCTGAAACTTTTTCTAAGGTTGTTTGTAATTATCCTACATATGACAAAGAGCTGCATGCGTTGGTCCAAAGCGTGAAGAAATGGAAACACTACTTAATGGGGAAGGAAACAATCATACACACTGATCACCAAGACTTATAGTACCACCAGTCACAGACCAAACTTCAATAGTCAAGGAACTATAGGTGGATGGGATTCTTACAACAATTCCATCTAGTTATCAGATGCAAGAAGGACACAAACAACAAGGTTGCAGATATGCTTTCTATACCTCATATTTCTACATTTATTGTTTGGAAAAATGCTTCTTTATCTCATGATATCTATATTGAACAATATGTTACTGATGAAGATTTTAAAGATGTATATGTGAGGCTAACCCATGGTTCACAGGTGGAGAACTATCATTTGCAAGGCAAGTTACTCTACCATTTTGGACAAGCTATGTATTACTACAGGTGAAAGAGTCCATGTAATTCAAGAAGCTCATACTTCTCTTGTGTCTGAGCATTTTGGGGTGGAAAAAATTATGGCTCATTTGCAAAGGTTTTGTTATTGGCCTCAGATGAAATAAATTGTAACCAAGTATGTAAAGGGGTGTGTGATGTGATCTACTTGTAATCCCACTAATAGAAAATTGGGGTTGTACACACCACACCATGTTCCTTCTCATCCTTGGGAGAGTATCTCCATGGATTTTGTAGGGGGGTTGCCTATGTCAAAAAGGGGTCATGAGTACTAGTATGTAGTAGTGTATAGGTTTAGCAAGAGGTGTGTCTTAATTCCATGTAAAAAGTAGATCACTCCTGAGAAAAATGCTCATCTTTTCTTTCAGCATGTATGGGTCCACTTTGGACTGCCCACATCCATTATCTCGGATCGGGACACTCGATTCCTTGGAGAGTTTTGGACAAGATTATGGAAAATGATGGACACCAAGTTGAAGAGGAGTACTACTTTCCATCCACAGATTGACAAAAATACATAGGTAGTTAACAGAACAATGGTTCATTTACTCTAAGGTTACTGCAACGAACATCCCAAGTTGTGGGATGACCAGATACAATATTTGCAACATGCATACAACCGAGCCTTGCACTCTTCCATCCAAAGTTCACCATTCGAGACATGTTTTTTGTAACTACTAAGACTCCCTTGGACTTGATATTTGGGAAATATGTCGACTCAATTTAACAAAGAGATGAATACAGAGCTCACAAGTTCATCCAGAGGATTCAACATGTACACTATACAGTCCATGAACAATTGGAAAAGAGTCAGGTATAGTACAAAGCTCACCATGACAAATACATAGTTGATCACCAGTTCCAAGTTGGAGATCAAGTATGGCTCCACATTAGCAAATATAGGTTGAAGGGTGAAGTAAAAAGCTCAAGTCCATCAGATATGGACCCTTCACCATCTTAGAAAATATTGGCACAAATGATTTTCTCCTAGATCTACCACCGTACTTGCAGATATACTTAGTTGTAAATGTAGATAACTTGAAACTTTATGAGCCTCCAATGATCATGGATCAAAGGGAGAGTGTGATGCAGGAGCATCACTCCACCTCATCAACACCAACAAGACAATGCATCAACGCACTTGGAGGAACGAGTTCCAAGGAAAGAGAGGAACCAAACCTCTCATTTTGAACCCAATTTAAATTTTTTAATGCAATTAAATGTAATTAATGTTTGATGGCTCAAGGGAAAGCCAAGCGAATGTATTTGTACATGTGAGTTATTGTAATAGATAGAGTCAACTTTAATGGATGAAAGTAGGAGGTATCTAGATATGATTTAGACAAGATTCCCATTGAATGTAATTCAATGCGAGTAGGTGGATGGAGGGAAGGGTCGAGGAGCCCCTCTTTTGTAAAAGATCTTTGTTTTTCAAAATTGATTATGATAAAAAGTTGTGGATGAGTGAGTAGAGAGCTCAAATGAATAGAGGAGAGAGAGAGAGTTGAGACTCTGTTGCAGTCTAGCCTTTGTAAAAATATCTTGTACAACTACATTAAGATATAATACAAAAGCAATTTTTTCTGCATGTGAGGTGTCCGTGTTCTTATGTGTGATGAATGGTTATTTTTTGAATGTTCTCTATATTTATTTATGTATGTTGTAGATGTATGCAAGTAGGTTTCATTTACAGGTTTAGATAGATTTCTCTATATACAAAATTCTGAGTAGTTCTAGGCTCTTAGGCTTGTGCAAGGAGTGCACACCAAAGTATTGAAAATTCTGTGAAACCAATGCAAAGAGTGCACTTGAACTTTGTTGTGAGTTCAGATAGAGAGAATGCCAGGTGGGCACACTAGAACCATTCTGAAGTTCAGAAGGAATAGTGCAAGGAGTGCACATCAAGGTTGCTGAACACCCCGAGGAAGATTTACTAGAGTTACTGAATACTCTGAGGGCTCTGCAAGGAGTGCATTGAGCAGGTGCAAGGAGTGCACGAGACATATGTTTCGAGTTCTAGGAGAAAGTTGTCAGGAGGGTACACTAGAAGGTAAATCTTAGGAGGAGCAGTGCAAGTCTACCTAGAGAGCACATAGATTGTGTAAGTGAATTTATAGAGTTCAGGTTTCAGAAGGTAAGTGCAAGGAGTGCACAAATCCAACACATTGCTAAAGTGTTGGAAAATCTCGGGAGGGAAGAAAGCCAAAAAAATTCCAAATATTGGATTGTGGGAGAAGTGCAAGCATGCGCCGGGGATAAAGTCCCTTGAAGTTCACAAAATATTATAAGGGATAGCATTTCCAATCAGCACAAGCAGAAGCCAAGTCACTGAGATTTGTAGAGGGAAGTTTGAAGGCCAAGACCCTCTAAAACTCTCAAAGGAGTTAAAAGCTCAGGAGAGAGAGAGTTTTTCAAAACGCAAGTGAAGTCCAACATTCAGGCTTGAAGAAGAAATCTCAAAGGTTGTGCCTTCGAAAAATATCAAAATCCTTCACCAGAAGGAAGAACATAGCCATAGAGGAGAGGAGCTACAACAACCATTATATATGCTGTCGGAAGAAGTCTGGACCGTCGGATTAGAGTCCAATAGAAGGAGAAGTGCGCATGGATGAGAATATATCATCACCATTGGATCTAGGAGCAAGGATCGACAGTCATCCGATCCAGGTAAGTTGCACAGGGTTTAACTCTATGTACCCTTTGAATGTTGAAATTTTGAAGGATTGGTTTGTTTTAAGGATCAAATGGACGAGATCCATTTGAGAGTTTGCAAGGGATTTGATAGCCATTAAATCTAGAAGAGTCGCACAAGCATTAATTGGTGAAGTCCTTTAGACTTCGCATGTTCATAAAATTTGGGGCGTGGAGTCATCGGGACCATTGAAGTCTCGAAGGGTGGAGCTAATCATAGTCGTCCATCACAGTGGACACGTGTCAGTAGATCGTGAAGTTAGGGAGGTAAGCACTCCAAAAGATTCAAGGCATGGAGTGTGCAAGCTTACTGAAGCTTTGAAGGCTGGAACAGATCCTGGCCTTTGGCACCAGGAACACGTGGTAGCGGATCCTGGAGTCCGACAGACTGGAACTCAGGGAGCATACATTGTTGGAGTAGGAAGAATCGTCGAAGCCCTGAATAGAGGAGTAGATATCTACTGTTGATTTCAGTGGATAGGTGTCAACAGGCCCAACACTCCGGAGGAAAGACATTCTCGAAAAAAGTGGACTGGAGTAGTCAGGATTCACGAAGTTTTGTGGACCTGGAGTTCATCTGGGTCATCCATTGAAGAAGACACACGTCGACATATTTGAAGCTCCATATGATCAATACTCTAGAAGAATAGAAGGAAAAGGAGGCAGATCTCTCCAGAGTAGATCTGGACCATTGATCATAGGAGGGCACGTGGCAGTAGATCTAGAGGTTTGGAACTCCAAAAGAAATAGAGCAGTGTTGTGAAGGTTGCAGAGGCCCAAAGGATGGAATTAATCCCAACCGTCCGTTGGAGAGGACACGTGGTGTGAGATCCCGCAGTTCAGGAACTCGACACTTGAAATGAAATTGTCGTGCAGATAGGGAGAAAATCCTCTAAGTCTTGAAGCCATCCTAGCCATCGATTTAGGAGGGGAAACGTGGAGGAAGGATAACTGTTTGATGCTCCGACATTGGGATATCCAAGGAATTGTGTCACGGGGATGACCAAAGAAAATTGCCGAAGCCCGAAGGGAGTTGATCTGGATTGTCCATCGGTCGAAGCATTGTGGACTGTTGATATGAGGTGCGGAAAAATTACCTTTCGGCGATCCGAGAGATTTGTGGAAAGGGCGTTGTGAAGAAATCGTTGAAGCCCAGAAACATAGTCTGAGCCTTTGATCCATGGGGAGAGGAGAGTCGTTTGATCTGCCTTTTTGATGATCGACACTTTGCAAATGATGTATGTTTTTGGACGCTGTCAGAAACTGCTATAGGCCGAAAGAAAAGAACTTGAGCTGTTGATCTCGACGCTTGTGAACCATTGATCTTGTCGCCTATTTATTTTCGATAGTTATCCAAAATCGTTCCTTCGAAGGACAAAAAGGGAAAGGGAAGAAGAAATTACCAAAGGGCGAAGCGCTGAATTAGCGCCTTTTGGCTTGGCACTTGGTCCAGCCCTCGGTCAAATGCTATTTCCGCTGAAGGAAAAGGGGCTAAGGCCAGTTTTGAATGTTTAAAAGAACAACATGTTGGATAAATCGCCGAGGCTAGTGCCTGGTCACAGTTCTTGGTCATATGAGGATTTGGCCTGAGAAAGAGGGCTAGGAGCCCGAAATTGTTTCAAAAAGAGAAGGGGCTTAGTAAGAGCCCGCGGGTTCAGTGTTTGGACTTGCAAAAAAAAATTGAGAACCCGTGTTTGATAATGGGGGCTCAATAGAGCCTGAAGAGCTGATTCAAATCCCGATTTGAATGATCCTAGACCGGGAGTTCAACAGACCCTGGGTGAGGGAGGGGGTTTGAATCAAGTGGTATCATAGCCTATTTTGTTTTGTATACAACATGCAAGAGAGGAGAAGACAAAGTACTGATGCTCTATGAAAATTGTTGCAAAGTGTGTAGCAGACATGAGACAACCAGGAGGGTTGTAGGAGAAAGCCAGTAGTTCTCTTAGTTGTAGAGTAGGAAAAACAGATAGCCAGGTGGGATGAGCTAGAATAACTCGTTGTGTTCTTGAAAGAAGAGGTGAAATATGGCTACTGAAGGCCATAAGTAGAAATTTCAAGGAGGCCGCCAACAAGTAAGCAAAGAGTAGAAGGGTAAAGAGCTCGAAGAGATTAGAACAAATCTCAACATGCTAATGTTGAAGATGTAGCAGGAAGCACACAGAAGTTGGAAGTATGAATGGCCCTTAAAGAGAAAAGTGAAGTGGCCTATCCAACAACTAATTGCCAGAAGGAAAAAGCATAATTTGAGGAGGTGGCTGAGCCATGTTGAAACCATCAGTAACACAAAGGAGGAGATGGTTTGCATTTGTGAACCAGAGGTTGGAAGGAACCTTAGTGATGAGGAAGAGATATCAATTGAAGATCTCGTAAAATGCCAGGTGGGAAGAGGGGATAATATAGATTGCCAGGAGAGCAATGAGATGAGATCAGTTGAAGATCTCATAGACTGCCAGGAGGGCAGAGATGAAGGTTCATATTTCTAGGAGGGAAATAGAGAGAGATCAAGAAGATATCTCATAGACTGCTAGGAGGGAAGAAGTGAAATTTTAGATTACCATGAGGGAAATGAGATGGGACCAGTAAAAAATCTCATATATTTCCAGGAGAGCAGGTAAGAAAACTCCAATTGCTAGTTGGACAAGAAGAAGGAGGAGATGAGACTGTCTGAAAGTATTAGGAGATCAAAAATGAGTTCAAATCAACAAAGAGTGCTGACAGAAATGGAGATGAGATTGTATGAGAGTCTCATGAACTCATAGGAGAGGAGTTCAGATCAACAAGGAGTGCTAACAGAGGAGGAGGATCAGAGGCACATTATGATCATTGGAGGAATCAATATATTCCTGCCAAGCAACCCAGTAGAGGCCAGTGGACATGTTGAAGGTGCATCAGAGGAGAGACAACTAATAGAGACTGTCAAGGAGGATTAGGAACATACATTGACATCTTCCCAGGAGATGAAAGGAGAAGAGAAGCATTCAGATCGGATTCTCACTCAATGGGAGATAGAGTTGAAGATGTTGGAGGATTGGTTAGGCAATCCAGACACATAAGAATACTGCCAGTGGGATGCAGTTGTGAATAATGAGGAGGAGTTAAAGCCTGAAGACTAACTGTATGAAGCTGGAATTGTACCAGCATAATCAGAGGAGCTGACAGAAGGAGAAATTCCAGGGAATATGGCTGAGCAGAATATCAGTAGCATGCCTGTAGAAATTGGACTTGCAGTGGAGTGGAAAACTAGTGCCACAGGAGATAGAAGCAACATGGGAGATAAGGTTGATTTTCCCATTGATTTGTGTGAAGGAGTGGAAGCCATGAAAGAAAGGGTAATAGTGCAGAATCAACTTTTCCAACAGGTCAGGTTGGAAGTTGATGAAGAGGAGATGCAACAGTAGAGAAAACTGCAAAAGAGGAGCCAACTAGTGGACCAGCTGGACAAAGTAATAGAGGAAATCAGAAGGCTGATGTTGAAGTCAACAAAGGAGAAATTTAGCAGCAAGAGGAAGTTGAATAGAGGATATCCTGTTGTAGTTGGGAAACAACAACAAAAGCAACAAGGAAGAGGAGTAGATGGACAACTCCATATTCAGATTTGGGATCCGGAAGGATCTCAACCTCAACAACATGGGAGCCATGAGCAGGAGCTCATGTTTTTGTCAGCGCGGGAGTATGATGCAGGAGCATCACTCCACCTCATCAGCAACAAAAAGAGAGTGCATCGACGCACTTGGAGGAATAGGTTCCAAGGAAAGAGAGGCACCAACCCTCTCATTTTGAACCCAATTTAAATTTTTTAATTAAATTAAATGTAATTAATGTTTGATGGCTCAAGGGAAAGCCAAGCGACTGTCTTTGTACCTGCGAGTTATTGTAATAGATAGAATCGCCTTTAATGGCTGATAATGGGAGGGATCTAGATTTGATTCAGACTATATGCCCATTGAATGTAATTCAATGCAATTCAATTCGAGTAGGTGGATGGAGGGAGGGCTTGATGAGCCCCTCTTTTGTAAAAGATATTTGTTTTTCAAAATTGATTATGATGAATATTTGTGGATGAGTGAGTAGAGATATCAAGAGACGAGATGAGAGAGACAGAACCGAGACTCTGTTGCAGTCCACCCTTTGTAAAATTATCTTGTACATATACATTCAGATATAATACAAAATAAGTTTTTCCTACATGTGAGGTGTCTTTGTTCTTATGTGTGATGAATGGTTATTTTTTGAAAGTTCTCTGTATTTATTTATGTATCTTGTAGATGTATGCAAGTAGGTTTCATTTGTAGGATTAGATAAATTTCCCTATCTGCATAATTATGAATAGTTCTGGGCTCTTAGGCTTGTGCAAGGAGTGAACACAAGAGTATTGAAAACTCTATGAAACCAATACAAGGAGTGCACTTGAACTCTATTGTGAGTTCAGAGAGAGAGCATGCCAGGTGGGCACACTAGAATCATTCTGAAGTTTAGAAGGAATAGTGCAAGGAGTGCACATCAGGGTTGCTGCCAGAGTTACTAAATACTCCGAGGGCTCTACAAGGAGTGTGCGAGAACTCTGTTTTGAGTTCTGGGAGGATACACCAGAAGCTAAATCTTAGGAGGAGAAATGAAAGTCTGCACAAAGAGCATAAGGATTGCATAAGTGAATTTACAAAGTTTAGATTTCAGGAGGTAAGTGCAAGGAGTGCACAAAGCCAACACATTGCTAAAGTGTTGGACAAGCTCAGGAGGGAAGAAAGGAAAAAATAGTCCAAGTCTCGGATTGTGGGAGAAGAAAAAGCTTGTGCCAGGGCTAAAGTCCCTTGAAGTTCACAAAATCTTAGAAGGGATAGCGTTTCCAATAAGCACAGGAAGAAGGTAAGTCACTGAGACTTGCAGAAAGAATCTTGAATTCCAAGACCCTCTGAAACCCTCGAAGGAGTTAAAATATCAAGAGGGAGAGCATTTTTGAAAACGTAAGTGAAGTCCAACAGTCGGGATCACAAAATAAAAATCAAAGGTTATGCCTTCAAAAAATCTCGAAATCCTTCACCGGAAGGAAGAGCACAACCGCAGAGGAGAGGAGCTACAATTGCCATTAGATTTGTTGTCAGAAGAAGTCTGGACCATTGGATCAGAGTCCAACAGAAGGAGGAGTGTGCATGGATGAGAATAGATCATCACCATTGGATCTAGGAGGAAGGATCAACAGTCGTCCAATCCAGGTAAGTTGCACAGGGTTTAACCCTATATACCCTTTGAATGTTGAAAGTTCATAGGATTGGTTTGTTTTAAGGATTGAATGGAAAAGATCCATTCGAGAGTTTGCAGGGGATCTTATAGTCGTTATATCTGGAAGAGTTGCACACGCATTAATCAGTGAAGTCCTTCGGACTTCGTGTGTTCGGAAAATTTGGGGTGTGGAGTCATTGGGACCGTCAAAATCCCGAAGGGTAGAGCTAATCATAACCATCCATCACAATGGACACATGTCAGTAGATCGTGAAGTTTGGGAGGTAAGCACTCCAAAATATTCAAGGCGTGGAGTGTGAAAGCTTGTCGAAGCTCCAAAGGCCTGAGCAGATCCTGGCTGTTGGCACCAGGAACACGTGGCATCTGATCTTGGAGTCCGGCATACCGAAACTCTGGGGGCATATAATGTTGTAGTAGGCATAATCATCAGATCCTTAAGCAACAAAGTATATATATACCATTGATTTCAGTGGACAGGTTTTAACTGATCCATCACTCAAGAGGAAAGGCATTCCATAGAAAAAGTGGACTGGAGCAGTCGGGATTCCCAAAGTTTTGGAGACCTAGAGTTCATTTGGGTCATCCATTGAAGATGACATGCGTCGTTAGATTTGAATATCCAGAGGATCAATACTCCAGAAGAATAGAAGGAAGATGAGGCAGATCTCTCCAGAGTCCTGAATTCTGGAGTAGATCTGGATCTTTGAGCATAGGAGGACACGTGTCAATAGATCCGGAGGTCCGACACTCCAGAGGAAATAAAGCAATGTTGTGAAGGTTGCAGAGGCCCGAAGGTCGGAATTAATCCCAACCGTCCATTGGAGAGGACACGTGGTATGAGATTCCATAGTTTGAGAACTTGACACTTTGGTGAAATCAAATCCTCGTGCATATAGGGAGAAAATCCCTGAAGTCCCGAAGTCATCCTAGCCATCGATCTAGGAGGGGACACATGGAGGAAGGATAATCGTTCGGTGTCGGGAGATCCAAGGAATTGTGTTGTGGGGATGACCAATGAAAATCACCAAATCCTGAAGGGATTTGATCTGGACTGTCCATCGATCGAAGCATTGCAGACCGTCAATCAGAGGTTTGGAAAAATTACCTTTCGGCGATCCAGGAGATTTGTGGAAAGGGCGTTGTGAAAATATTGCTGAAGCCTAGAAACATAATCTGAGTCGTTGATCTGTGGGGAGAGGAGAGCCGTCCGATATAAATTTTTGGTGATCGACACTTTGCGAATGATGTATGTGTTTGGACGTTGTCAAAAACCGTGGAATGCCGAAAGAAAAGAACCCGAGCCATCAATTTTGGCGCTTGTGAACCATTGATCTCACCACCTATTGCTTTTCGATAGTTCACCAAATTCATGCCTTTGAAGGAGAAAAAGGGAAATGGAAGAAGAAATCATCGAAGGGTGAAGTGCCAAATTAGCACCTTTTAGCTTGGTGCTCGGTCATAGCCCTCGGTCATATGCTATTGCCGTTGGAGGAAAAGGGGCTAAGGCCAGTTTCAAATGTTTAAAAGAACATCAGGTTGGATAAATCACCGAGGAACCAAAATAATGCGCTATTGGATAGCGCCTGGTCATAGTCCTTGGTCATATGAGGAGTTGGCCTGAGAAAGAGGGCTAGGGGCCCAAAATTGTTTCAAAAAGAGAAGGGGCTTAGTAAGAGCCTACCGGTTCAGGGGTAGAATCGTCAGATCGAGGGCTCGAGGGCTCGAAGTGGGCTCAGAGATGTAATCCATTGTTGGGAAGAACTTCGTCATCAAGCTTTGTGTCATTGCCGTCTTTCTCATCTTTTCTTCATATTTATGCCTTGTTTATTTATGTTGCACATAAGGTTTGTTTATGCTCTTTAATGCAATTCATGTAATAGTCATCGAATAAAATATCCTAGATCATTTGGAGATTCAGGAGTTGAAATTACATGATTGTGATACCCTCTCATAATTGCATCTTCCTAAATCCAAATCATAGTACAAATCTTGATAAATTTAGATTCAACTAAAGGTTTGGTGAATATATCAACAACCTGATCATCTGTTCTACAATATTCAAGCGAGACAACGTTCCCATGAACCAACTATCTCAAATAGTGAGCATGGAGCTCAACATGCTTCATCTTATTGTGGGAAATAGGATTGTAAGAAACTTGTATGTCACTTTGATTATCATAGTAGATTATAGTTGAGGTCTGAACAAGAAGGCCAAGTTCATCAAGAAGTTGGCGGATCCAGATTGCTTCAATACTTGCTTGAACAATGCCACAATATTCTACTTATGTAGTTGACAAAGAGACTAGATTTTGTTTCTTGCACAACCATACCAATGGTCTAGTGCTAAAGGGAAACACATAGCCAGAAGTGGACTTCCGATCGTCACTATCGCCAACCTAGTCGGAGTCGGTGAAGCTGACCAACGAATCTAAAATTTGACAGTACTTGATACCAAAATCAGTGGTAAACTTGAGATAGCAAAAAATTCGTTTGACTGCTTTCCGGTGGATTTCTTTAGGGTCCTACATAAACCATGAAACCACACTAACAACAAAGGCAATGTCAGGTCGACTATGAGTGAGATAAATGAGACTGTCGATCAATTTTCAATAGAGAGTAGCATCGATTGCATGTGTTTGACAAGCTTTGGTGAGATTTACTCCATATTGAAAAGGAGTAGCACAAGGCTTACAATCATCCATCCTAAAATGCGTCAAAATGTCCATCACATATTTAGACTAAGAAATGAAAAATCCATCACACAATGATAATACTTGAAGACCCCAAAATTGCCAAAATATAATGCAGAGTACCAAGATCTGTCATGTTAAAGGAATCAATAATTTGTTTCTTCAATCTAAGGATGAGAACATTATTATTGCCAGTATTGAGGAGATCATCTACATATAAAACACCAATCAAAGTGTCTCTATTGGTATGAATTACATACAAGCTATGATCATATTCACAATGTTTGAAACCAAGCTAAAGAAATAAATTGTCGATCTTAGTATACCAAGCTCGAGGAGCCTGCTTCAAACCATAAGGTGACTTCTTGAGTCAAAAAACTAATTTAGAATATGTCACAAAACCAGGTGGTCGTTCCATGAAATTTCTTCAGGTAGGTATCCATGAAGAAAGACACTCTTCACATCCATCCAATGGATTTTCCATCCAAAATGAACAACAAGAAAAAGAATGAGGTGAACAAAGTTCATCTTTGCAACATGGGAAAAGGTTTCTATGTAGTTGATGCCTTCTTGTTGAGAAAATCCCTTTGCAACTAGGCATGCTTTATATCGCTCAAAAATAGATTTAGAGGTAAATTTGGTCTTGTAGACTCATTGACACTTCACATTGTTCTTTCCTTGTAGTCAGGGAAATACGTCCCAAGTGGGATTCTTCATCAAAGAATCAATTCTATTTGCATGGTATGTTCTCATTCAGGTCGTCCTTGAGCATCTGAGTAGGCAATAGGATCAAAATTTTCATGTACACGAGTCATCAAGGCAACGCTGTCATGTTTCTTTTGACTTTGAGTTTGTTGTCCAAAGGAAACATCACCAACATCAGCTCCAACAACTTCAATTGTCTTGGAAACCCATCTAGGTAGACAAGAAACACGTGAACTAGGATTCAATGTAGCAGGTTGATCAAAAGGTGGAGAGTTTTGAGTCGACAGAGGTGGCAGGCCAGTCGAAATAGAGATCAATGGACTAGTCGACGTGGAGGTCGATGATTGAGTTGAAACATGAACAAAGTTTGACTGTCCAGTCGAATGAATGAAAAAAGAAACAAGAGAATCAATGTTAGAGACAACATCAAATGAATCATTCTGCAACAATCTAGAGGATCCAATCAACAACTTAATGTCAACAGACTTCTCATCAAACCATACATTTCATCTGATAATATTTTGGCGTTTGACAGGATCAAATAGTCGATAGGATTTCAAATCTTCAGAGTATCCCATCATGATGCAAGCATGACTCTTTGTATCCAACTTATTTCTGCAATCATCGAAAATGTGAGCCCTAGCAACACATCCAAACACACAAATGTGGTCGATTGAAGGATTATTTCCAGACCATCATTCAACTGGAGTCATAGAAGGAACAACTCGAGTCGAGATGCGATTGAGCATATAGTTTGCACAATACTCTGCTTCAACCCAGAATCGAGGAGGCAAATCTTCAGCCTACAAGAGACATCTAGCCATTTTGACTAATGTCTAATTCTTTCATTCTGTGATGCCATTTTGCTGAGGTGTGTGAGGAACCGACCACTTCCAGTCAATACCATATCAAACTAGGTATTATTCAAAAGTTTGATTTACATACTCACCACTATTTTCTGATCTCATGCACTTGAAGGGTCAGCCACATTGCTTTTCAACAAAGGCTTTAAACTCTTTGAAATTTTCAAAGACAAGGTTATCGTTCTTCAAAAAATAGACCCATGTGAAATGGGAGAAATCATCAATAAAGGTCAAAATATACCTTGCACCTGCTAGTGAAGGTAGATTGATGCAACAAACATCATTGTGAACCAACTCCAGTAGGTTCTGTGCTCACCACGCTTTACCAGAGTTGAAAGGTGTTTGATGATTCTTTCCAAGCACACATCCTTTACATAGTCCTTTATAGGGAAACACTTTAGCTAGACCATAAACCATGTTATTAGTTTCCATCGACTACAAACTTCCAAAATTCAGATGTCTGAGTCACTCATGCCAAATTTGACTTCGCTCATCAATGTGAGCAATAAGAGGAGTCGATTCACTTTCGGGTTGATTCATGTCACATAATTTATATAAAATATCTGTTGGGTCGAGAATATCACCGACGAAAATTGACTTGCCTTTCTTCAAATCATTAACATAGAACCAATATGGCCAAAATTATACTATCTTGCCTGTCTGTTTTAACAAAGCAATAGAAAACATATTGGAACTAAGTTTTGGCACATGATGGCGTTGAATTTTTTTGCATGTCGACAAGTAACATCACCCTTACCAACAACATCCAGAGGAAAATCATCAACAACATAGGATTTCCTCTCCTTAGCTTCACCCAACCACATGAACACGAAGGCATCCTTATCCACATGATGAGTGCACCCATAGTCAATTACCCATTCATTCGACATAGAATGAGGCAACAAGGCATGAGAAGTTTTGACTTGGAAGGTGAAATTATCAATGCGTTGGCATTCAACGAACACTTTTCCTTCCAGGTGTTTAACCTTCTCCTCTAAATTGTCTCTCTTCTTATAATAGATTTTCTCGACATGTCTAGTCTTTCCACAATACTCACATGTATTCTTCTTTTGACTTCGCTTGGGTGCATCTGTCTGTTCCTTAGGTTTCTAGTCACAATGTGTAGATTTCTATGTAGAGGTATCAAACCATATTATATTCTTGGGATTTGACTTTCTCTTTCCCTTGATCAAGTGGGCTTGATGTTTACCACCAAGCTTGCCTTATTCAAGCAATTTGTACTGATCAATAATCAAAAGGACACATAAATATTCAAAGGTTTAATCCTTACCATATTCCTTGCATGCTTGCTAGGTGGTGTGGAATGTCAACACGAACATGTAGAATGGTGTTATTAAATTCATCAATACCAACTCGATGAGTTTTCCATCCTTCTTTTGATAGTTCTTTCCACATTTTCCCAATTTCAATTAGATTTCTTTGAAACGTGACAAATAGTCCCCTATTGTGTCAAAATAATGAGGATAGAGAGAGATCAAATCTTTCTCCATTGCATGATGTGGATTTCATCGACTCGGTCAAACAACGACTTCAAATTATTCTTGAATTGATGAGGGCAGTCGATTACAATATGGTGAAACCAAATCTCCCACGAGATATAAGTCGTGATGACCCCCACAACCTCATCCTTCTTTCTATAAACAACAAACTTCACCTGGTCATCTATTGGATCTAGAATACCAATCTTCGTATCCTACCATAATCCTTTACTCTTCAGTAGTTTTTCCATGTCTAGTGCCCATATTGCATAATTTGATCCGTTCAGAACAAAATGATCAATCTTCAATATCTAGAAATAAATTTATGTTTCAAAGGTTCCAATCGACAAACCACTGGCCTAGAGTCAATCGAACAATAGATCCGACTCAACAAGGTTTGCGAATAATAGGTTGAGGTTTTGAACCATGAGATCTGATACCATTTTGGGGAAAGGGGTGGAACTTGTAACAAAATAGATAGAAAATTATGTAGATAATCGAAGAGGGAATAAAATTTTTGAAGAAAAAGGTGGTATGTAAAGGCATCATTACAACACTTAAGCAAAGAACACTGTGATCAAAACATCACAATGCATATTGGACCTTGATATCTCCATATGATTTCCACTCAATTTCTTGAGATTCAACAACAAGATCCTAGTGAAAATTATGCACCTACACTAGGATTGAGCCTCAGGCTATTTTTAGGTGGAAGTCTATTTTTAGATGATAATAAAATTCTATTTATAGATGGTGAACGAATTCTATTTATAGATGTATGCCGACTATTATTATCCCTGAATAATAGTTGGACAATAAATATTAATCTTTTCTCAATGAGCACTTGGAAATAGTTAACTGAAGTGGCAAATCGGTTAGCTATAGGAAATTCGAGTTCAAAGGTTGATTGGTGGGACATGCAAGTCGAATTAGTTGTAATTGAGTGATTCAAAGTTGTAATAGAGTTATATGTGTAGTTATGTGAGTTGTAAAGTAGTTTAAGTAAGTTAAGTGAGTTAAGCTCAGTTGTACTAGTTGTAATTGAACTTACACTAGTGAGAGATCAATGAATTAATTATTAATTAATTCACAATCAGTGGTCTCACATGCATGTCAGATCCAGTGGAGACCCAGTTGAGATGAAGGTGAAAGGGATAGTTTGACTATCAGTTGTGACATTAGTGAGTGCACTCATGCAATCACACACACATTGGATGTGCCCATGAGGAATGCACAACCTAGGCAAGAGGGATCATTCATTGCAGGGATTTCCATTAGCAGGGATTGCACAGAGGAGGCAGGCTGTCTAGAGGCAGTAAATTGGCACATGCATCTGCCAATTTTTGTATGAAAGTGTGAGACGATTGTATATTGTACTGAGATCTCTTGTATTAGAGTTTTGTATGAGATTTTTTCATGATCCATGATATATACATAATATATGATAGTGGGGTTTTTATCTTTATGCTTTCCCGGTAAAACATCTGTGTTATGTGTGATTGATCTCTCTTCTTGATATTGCAATTGGCGATCGTGTTTTAAATTCCGCAAGAATTTTAGTAGAAGCGATTCTGTATTTAACAGTGGCATATAATTTTTAGATCAAGAGAATCCAGGAAATACATAATTTGTATTAAAATTTCTACATGGTATTAGAGTGCAGAAGATTGTAGAAGCTGAGTTTGTGATTGGATAGAATTCAAATTTACAGAAAGAATTTCTTGGTGCTACAGCTGATTCAAGATCGAAATGGATTTCAATGGCTTGAGGTTAGAGTATGAAATCGAGGGCATCTCGAACTACATTTCTTGGAAGGATAGGATGGAGGCAGTCCTCGAAGACAATGGCTTGAAGGAATTCATTGACAAGGATATTCCTAAGCTAGATACTACAGACGTTGCAAATCTTGATGCATGGAAAACGAAAGTGGAAAAGGCGAGGAGGATCCTGTTGGAGGGAGTACAAGACCACATTGTCTCAAACCTGTATGGGAAAGCCACACCATAGGCAATGTGGAAGGATTTGACGGATCTATTCCAAAACAACAACAACCATAGGAAATTGGTGCTCAAAGATAAACTTAGGAAGATCAAGATGGAGAAGGGTGACTCCATTCCAAAATATCTTATGAAGTTTGTCCAATGTTAGGATGAGTTGGGGAGTGTGGGAATAACAGTCGCTGATGATGATTTGGTGAGCTTGGCTCTCCTAGGACTTCCCAAGAATTGGCACAGTTATCAAGACTCTGTTAATGGAAGGGAAACATTGCCAGATTGGGAATGACTATGGTCGTATCTAGCGCAAGAGGAGTTTAGGTGGAACACCAGAGATGGATCTTCATCAAAGCATGATGATGAAGAGGATTGTGCTTTGGCTACCAAGGAAAGGAAAGGGAAGGGGAAGAAATTCCATTCAAAATCTGAGTCTAAAGGAGAGAAGCTGGATTTTTCCAAAGTGAAGTGTTTTTATTGTCATGAACATGGGCATCTCGCTACTAATTGTCCGCAGAAGAAGAAGAACAAGAAGGCTACTGGAGATGCAAATGGTGAGGCCCTTGCCTCGCAATTTGAACTTGACTTCTCCTTGATCGCATGCATGGTGTCAAGTGCATTGGGATCGGTGTGGTATTTGGATAGTGGCGCTTCCTTCCACATGACGGGAGATAAGGATATTTTCAGTGACTTGGAGGAGCAAGATCTCAAAATGCATATAGAGATGGGCAACGATGGACGATATAGTGCGTCTGTCATTGGTACCATTACCTTTCAGAGGGATCCAGGTAAACCATTTTAATTGAAAGATGTTATGCATGTTCCAGGTCTGAAGAAAAACTTGGTCTTAGTCGCAATGTTGGAGGACAGAGGCTATGCCATTTTTTTTAGCGATGGAACATCTTTCCCATGACATAAAACAATGGGTCAAGTCAAGAAGATAGGGATTCAAGTTAATAATCTCTACAAGCTGGAGGTATATGGTTGCGCTGCCATGATGGGTAAGGCAGAAAAAGTGGTGAGAAAGGATGAGGGTGAATTATGGCACATGCGATTGGGCCATCTTCATCATGGAGCCTTGAAAATCATGCAACAAATATCTACTGGACTTCCAATGGGAACACTTTCTTAGTTAGATCAATGCAAGGGTTGCACTGTGGGGAAGTATGTAAAGTCCACCTTTCATGAAAAGGAGAACCGTGCTTCGGTGATTACGGAGAGAGTTCACACAGACGCGTGTGGACCATTCTCGTTTGCTTCAACAACAAAACATAAGTATTATGTTATTTTTGTTGATGACTTTTCTCGTAAATGTTTGATCTTCTTCATGTAGAAGAAGGATCAAACATTATCAAAGTTCTGTGAGTTTAAAGCATTGGTGGAGAAAGAGTCAGGGAAGCAAGTGAAGGCTCTGAGGAGCAATAATGGTGGAGAATACATCTCTAATGAATTCAAAGACTTTTGCAACAAAGAAAGAATTTGAAGAGAACTCATAACGCCTCATAACACACAACAAAATGGGGTCACAGAGAGGAAGAACAGAACGATCATGGGTGCAACACGAGCAATGTTGCATGATCAGGGCCTACCAATGCATTTGTGGGTGGAATAATGCAACATTTCCGTTTATGTGCAAAACCATTGTCCTCATAGAGTACTTGGAATGAGTACACCTGAAGAAGCTTTCACTGGTAAGAAACCTGATGTTTCACATTTTAATATTTTTGGCTCATCTGTTTATGTGTATGTGACCAAGGATGCCGAGAAGAAGCTGGAACTGACTGCTGAAGTTGGGATTTTTGTGGGGTACACAAAAACACCCCATAATTATCGTGTGTATTTGACAAACAACAGAATGACTGTTGTGCAATGTGATATACAATTTGATGAGGGGAAAGCCATGAGGTTGTCCCTTGAGAGGGAGTTGGAATTGCATGCAGAGGAGGAACTGTTGGTTCCCAAAGATGAGTATCAAGATGTGGATCAGCCACATGAGGAGGTTCATGGAGTGGAGGAAGCCACTCATGCAGAGCCATCCATCAGAAATGGCAGAAAGCGCACCACGGAAGCTGATAGATTGAGACTAGATGTTGCACAGAATGTAGGAGCCCCTACTTCACAGCGCAGACAAAGACAATCTCCTGATCGATTTACTAGATACATGGCTCTCATGAGAAAATGTATTGTGACTAAACCATCTTCCTTTCAGGAAGCAGTGTAGGATCCCACTTGGGTTGATGCAATGGTGGAGGGCAAGCTTTTAATCATTGTTCTTTATGTTGATGATTTAATACTGACTGGTGATGAGCAACTGACACACTCATGCAAGGAGGACCTTACAAAGGAGTTTGAGATGAAGGATATGGGCCTCCTTCATTATTTCCTTGGATTGGAAATATGGTAGCAAGATGGTGAACGTTTTGTGTCTCAAGGCAGGTATGCAAGGGAGATACTGGGTAAGTTTCACATGGAGGGATGTAAACCCATGGATACTCCTCTTCCAGGAAATTGGAGGAAAGAGAATGCTACTTCTGGAGAGGTAGTGGATGCTACTGTCTATCGACAGCTAGTGGGTTCGCTAATGTATCTAGTGAACATGAGACCGAACATTTGCTATGCGGTTAACCAACTGAGTCAAGTGATGGTTAAGCCTACCAAGATCTTTTAGATGGCAGGTAAGCATGTCCTGAGATACCTGAGGGGCACATTTGAGTATGGATTATGGTACAGACAAATGGATGAGGTGAAGTTGCATGGATTCACGGATGTAGATTGCGTGGGTAGCCCAACGGACAGAAAGAACACATCAGGGGGGATCTTTAGTATCAGATCTACAACTGTTTTTCGGTACAATAGGAAGCAAATATCCGTGGCACTTAGTTAAGCGGAAGTGAAATACATGGCAGTTTGGTTCTCATTTAGATCCGACAGTGATTCATTGTGATAATCAGAGTTGCATTAAGCTCTCGATTAATCCTGTGTTTCATGATAGATCTAAGCATATAGATATCCAATATCATCATATCAGAGATTGTGTGCAGCGGAAGATCATGTTGCTTCAGTGCATTCCTACGGAAGATTGGGATGCAAACATTCTGACGAAGGTGCTCACCAGGAGAAAATTCGAATACCATAGAGACAGGATTGAGGTGATGGATAATCCTTTTCTTGTTGAGAGGGAGTGTTGAGATTCAACAAGAAGATCCTAGTAAAAATTATGCACCTACACTAGGATGGAGACTCAGCCTATTTTTAGGTGGAAGTCTATTTTTAGATGATGAGAAAATTCTATTTATAGATGATGTCTATTTATAGATGGCGAGTGAATTCTATTTATAGATGTATGTCGACTATTATTATCCCTTAATAATAGTTGGACAATAAATATTATTCTATTCTCAATGAGCACTTGGAAATAGTTAACTGAAGTGGAAAATTAGTTAGCTATAGGAAATTTGAGTTCAAAGGTTGATTGGTGGGACATGCAAGTCGAATTAGTTGTAACTGAGTGATTTGAAGTTGTAACAGAGTTATATGTGTAGTTATGTGAGTTGTAAAGTAGTTTAACTTAGTTAAGTGAGTTAAGCTCAGTTTTACTAGTTGTAACTGAACTTACACTAGTGAGAGATCAATGAATTAATTATTAATTAATTCACAATCAATGGTCTCACATGCAACTGAATATTTACCACTGTTAACTACATGCATGTCAGATCTAGTGGAGACCCAGTTGAGTTGAAGGTGAAAGGGACAGTTTGACTATCAGTTGTGACATTAGTGAGTGCACTCATGCAACCACACACACATTGGATGTGCCCATGAGGAATGCACAACCTAGGCAAGAGGGATTCATTCATTGCAAGGATTTCCATTAGCAGGGATTGCATAGAGGAGGCAGGCTGTCTGGAGGCAGTAAATTGGCACATGCATCTGCCAATTTTTGTATGACAGTGTGAGACGATTGTATATTGTACTGAGAGCTCTTGTATTAGAGTTTTGTATGAGATTGTTTCATGATCCATGATATATACATAATATAAGATAGTGGGGTTTTTAGCTTTATTCTTTCCCGGTAAAACATCTGTGTTATGTGTGATTGATCTCTCTTCTTGATATTGCAATTGGCGATCATGTTTTAAATTCTGCAAGAATTTTAGTAGAAGCGATTCTGTATTTAACAATGGCATATAATTGTTAGATCAATAGAATCCAGGCAATACATAATTTGTATTAAAATTTATACACAATTACCCAAGGGGTCTACTATTTATAGCCTCAAGATATAACCAACTTCTACAGAATTGGGAAGATCTTGTCCACATGTAACCGTTGGTTTTTAGAGTTGACTCTGTCAAATCCATGTTGTCGAGTCAGATCGACAAGGATGCTTGACCTGAAATCCTATGCATCCAACTCGTAGTCGATTGCTGGGATGGTCGATCTTCTGCCTGACTATCTTCGACTGTTAGTCGACTGTCTGACCAACATGTATGTCGAATACTTGATTGATTGATGTAGAGATCTGGTCAATCACCCAATCAACGGTATCAAGATGTAGATCAATGACCCAACCAACTAAATCTAGGAGATGTGTGATGAACCATCAATGCTTGATATTTCCAACATGTGGCATCTGACATGACATACTAATGTGGCATGCTGATTCAACATGCTGATGTGGCACCTCATACATTGTATGTTGATGTGTCATCTCACATGGAATCCAATAGAACATGTTTATGTGTCACGACTGACATGGAATTCGACATCCAACATTTCCATAATTTCTCATTTCTAAAGCATTTTGGATTCCCAGATTTTCAGATGGGTCATGGTTCTTTCCTCCGAGTTTCGACCTTCGTCAAAATTCCACATCCGGATCTGATCTTTGGAGAAATCCCACTTTATATAACTTTTGGATGTTTGCTACTTTGGATATCTGATACTCTGGCCTCAAATTTACTTTCGTGAGTATCTAGGCATGTCTGAGATCCAAACTTTCCAATTAAGTCCATTTATAAAAGCTTTGGATGTTCATTGTCTAGATTTGGGGTTCCACCTTTAGGATGTGGACCTTTCAAATGGGTGACTTAATTTGAGGTCCTGGATGTTCTCTACCTGGATATTCTTGATTCTACTAGAATATGTTCAAGTTGTCGACCTACTCCTAAGGTATTGGTTCTAGCTCATGGTTGTGGTCATGAGTTTTCCAATAAGATCCGAGATCCAAATTTTTTATTAAGTCCCTTTTAAAAAAATCTAGGATACCTGACCTCTAGATTCAAGGATCCTCTTTTGTGGTTTCGATCGAATGTTCATGTACCCAAGGACATATAGATACAAATTTTGTTCTTAGCTTGTACACAGATTCTGCATGTCTCCACCAGCTCTGAAACCTGACAATTCACTCTGTTATCTCCCAAAATAGCACCGTCATTTTGGTAATCTTTAGGAGATAAGAACAGGTCCAAAATTTCATTTCAATTTTTTTTTGGGTGCATTAGATGGTCTGCTTTTCAAATACAAACTTGGAAAAATCATTTGATTTGGTCTTGGCATTCAAAATTTCAAATTTCAGGTTTCGGTGGTTAAGGTAGGCTAAAAAACGGTTCGTTAACCACCAAAAGCAGAGCTTTCCGATGGTTAACAGGCTAAAATTCGAGCTAGTTAACCACCGAAAGTCAGAATTTCCAGAAAAAAATGCCTTTGGGAAAAATCAATTTTCTCAGCCGTGGAATGTTCGTTTTGCACGTTCAAATAGTCGATTTTTAACTACAGATCATAATATTTCCAATGGTGCAATCAGATTTGGATTTGGAGCTCAGGAAGATAGTCGAAATTGCCCCGCAATATCAGATGTCAGAAAATGCTTTGCAAAACTGTTACAGGGCAACAAGCTAATGTTTTTGCTCAGATCGGGATTTTTTGAATCCGAATGGTTTGAAATCGATTCTAATGGATAAATGGTGAATTATCAAGTTAGATTTGAATGCTATTTGTGAGGGATAAGATAAGAAGAGGTGTTTTAATCATTTTTGGTATTGTTTTCAAAGGCAGAAATATCAGGGTAGAATTACTAGGATTGTGGAGTTTATTTACCTTTGCTGCTCATTTTACATTTACCAGAACTTATGACGGAGGGGATTTGAAGGTTGTGATTGATTGGTTTGAAGGCAGGTCTCTTTTAAATGTTCTCTTTCTTCTCACTTGGAAGCATAAAAGTATGACACTCAAGAGGAATTTTTCATGGTTAAAAAGCTTCCATGTTCATCATCAATTCAACTCCATGGCAGGTTCTCTTTCAAAGGAAGCAATTGGAAATAGTACAGAGTGGCTGAACTTTGAAGTTTGAAGAATATCACAGTCAAGTTTTGTCTACTTGTGGTTCTTTGTTTGTCTTTTAGACTTACTTTCTCTAGTCAGATTGAATTCACATGTTTGTATTTTGGGAATGGGAGGACGTCTGGAAAATATAGAACTTATGGTCTTAACAACATTAACCCATCAAATCTTGATGATTTGTTTGCTTTTGAGATCGCATTGCTAGGGGTGGTAGATTCATAGCCTTTTGTTCTTTCACACATGGTCACACAGATGCAGATTAATATTTCATTGTAGGGTCATTCTCATCATCAAAAGTAGTTGTCAATCAATACTCAGCTACTTCAAGCGACAACACAAATGCAACAAGCTGCAACAGATCCTCAAAGCCATGGAAACTCATTCTTGTAATTGTCTGTGTTTTCACCTTCATACAGTTTGGCATCCCTTGGTCGAATGTCATCATTCAATGGAGATTTTTAGTGCCATAAACCCAATGAGTCTCTGCTATCTCCAGTGTCAAACTCATGTCCACATGGTAGATTAAAGCATGATAGAGAATGTTCAAGCTAGCAATGGGACAACCAAACTAACAGACATAAAGGAAACATGACCTCTTACACAACAAACTGAAGTTTCCATCTCTGTACAAGGAGGAGCAACATCACCAAAAAGTCCTTGAACCTTCAACAAATCGACAGGGTATTCATTTTTGTCAATCTTAAACATTTTTAGAAGCTGAGATTTTCGGTGGTTAACAGTCCCAGATTTTTATGCCCTTAACCACAGAAACCTGTTACAGGGCAGCAAGCTAATATTTTTGCCCAGATTTCATTTTTTCTCAACCAAATCTCTCGAGGTTGGTTTCTAAAGATGCATAATAATTAAATACATCAGGTTTCAGGTTTTATCTTGATGTATTTGATGGTTAAGAAGGTGGAAAAGTGAAAATGGTGAACTAGTTAATGAGCAGAAAAACTGTCTTTTTGCCAAAGGAGGCAAATTCGATTTTCTTATGGTGATTCATCAACCTTGGGAGGCTTTCTACATCTGTCAAAGAGTTTGGAGGATATGAAGGCTATCAAGATAGAGTTTGAATCTTTAGATATGATCCTTTCCTATTTTGATTTGATTTTCCATTTTTAGAATTCCAGATCCATTTTTATAGGATCTCATCCTACACTTGTTTGGTTTGACTATTTTTAGCAAAATCTGATCCATCTTTCAAGGATCTAGATTTCATCTTGTAAGGCTATAAATCCAAAGACATTTGGAGAACAAGGGGTTCGATTTTGATTTCTACATGCTGCTACTGTAAGAGAGACCTATTCTTATTATATGAAAAATTGCAGGCTTCCTTCAGTGGTTTTGTCAGACTTTTCTTTTCTGTTCTCTGATATCTTATGAGTGAATGTTCTTTATTGATGCTTAATCAATCTGCATGTGACTGTCATCTCACTAATTGATTGATTAAGTTGAGAATCATAAGTTATTTCCTTAGTTATTAAACACATTGTKCTTTTTTTATATGAGTATAGTCTGGTTCAATAGCTATCTTCTCTACCTTTTAATCAAACCTTGTCTGAATGCATTAATAGAAGGCCTTGTGAGATTTTATATTTCTAGACAGTCTTGAAAACACAGTCCAGTCCCTAGATATTCATCTTGATCCAAAAACCACATCGATTATTTAGAAAACATTTCCCAAAAAGAGTTAGTTACCAGGCATCTCCGACTTACAACCTAGGAGAGTTTCCTGGAGTGATAACAAATTGGCGCTGCTGCCGGGGAGCGGAGGATGAAGCAAGCTTCCCTGGGAGATGACACAGTTTCAGCTTTTGATGATAGACAAAGGATGAGCATTATATTGGTTGTAAACATCTATCTGGCGACTCCACGTTCAAAGACTCCACTGGGGAGGATCCTGTTGATAAAAGATGAAGAGGCTCAGATCAAAATCCAGGTATCAGTTCATTGGTTTGATTCATGAACTATTGTTGTTCTTCATTACCTCTTTCATTCTTTTCCCTTCGCGTGTAAAAATAATTATTTTCTGTTTTGTATATTCAGAAAATCATCATCCTTCTTGTATATATTCGTCTTTAGAAGAGGAAATCCTGCAGCCCTTCATTGTAGATGTAGATTCAGTGGCTTTACCTCAGCTCATTCACAAAGATGACCACTGTATTTCTCTTCCTTTAGAATTTGATCAGCCATGTGACCTTGAAAAGATAGAAATTGTTTTAGATCCTGTCCAGATCTCAGCCTCTCTTGTCATAATTTCTGAACCTTGTCATGAACTCGTTAACTCTCATGATCATCCCACAGATTTTCAAGTTAAGATCCGGATGAAGATGTTCAAACCTTTAAAGCTGCCCCTTCTTCTTCATCCTTATCCCGATGACTGTTATGAATATCTCCCTTTGTTTTTCGGAGAGAATCAAGCTTCAGCTGAGAGACACGCAGAATCCTTTTTGGATTTTGTTGATCATTTTTCAATTGCGCATGAAGATGTGATCATGAGAATGTTTTCGAAATCTTTGATCAAAGATACTGCTACATGGTTTAAAAGTCTGAGAACTAATTCAATTGGTTCTTGGACCGAGTTCTCTAATGCTTTCCTGAAGTATTGGGGCAATTACAAATATTTAGAGTCATACCTTGCTGATTTCTACGCTTTGAAACAAGAGCAGGATGAAGCCTTGCCTGTTTTCAATAAAAGGTTTTACCATGTTTATTATGACATCCCATTGGAGATTCGACCTACTGAGATTGCTGCCATGGTATATTATCTTATGGCTCAGCATAATGAACTTGTCCTTCTTTTGCTAGAAAGGAAATCTTCATCATTAGGGAACTTGTTTGAAGACGCTCAAGAAGTGGAGGAGAACATCCGTGCTTCCAGGAGGATCCGACAGCGGGTTGACTTTGACAATCTGCTTGCACATGAGAAAAAACAATGTCAGTATGGTTCATATCCTGAGCAGGAAGGTAATGAGTATGAAGCAGATTTAGAACAACAGAAAGCATACGAGCTTATTTCAGATTCAGATCTGAATTCGTCAACATTGGTAGAATGTTCTAGAGACAGGGAACAAGAAGGTGATCAGTTTTCCAGCAAAGGAACAACCATGGTTGAGAAGGAGAGAAAAGAGGTTGGAGCATATTTGGGACAACAACCAACATGTAAGTTCAATTCAGTTTCAGAGTCAGATTTTTCAGTGTTCGCTGAGTATTCCAGAGACAGGTATGCATGTGAAGCTTATGATCAGTTTGTAAATCAAGAAGAGCCTATGATGACTGATGATTGCATAATAAATTATATGTTCTCAGTTGAGCCTAATCCARGTGATGGAAATCTTGTTTTGTTATCCTCTTGTCAGCATCATTCTGATAATGAAATTGTAGTTTTTGATGATCATGAGTTGATCTCAAAAGGACAAGAAGATGATCATTCTTCTTGTAGAGGAACAATCATGGCCGAGCAAGAGGTTACCATGGACATGCAACTTTTTCCCGAAACGAAGCATGTTTCTTATTTTCTTTTCAAGGATCCAGTAACAGTTTTCATGGATCTATACTTTTCAGAAAACCTGAAGAGTTCAGATTTCCTTAGTTTGCAAATGTTCATGGGCGATAGTTTCATATCTGCGACAAATGCTAAGGGCAACCATCAACTTTCAGATGTGCAGACACAGGAGAATTGCAACAAATATGGAGAAGAAGGTGAGGAGATAAAAATTCCAGATCAACAGTCCATCCTACACGCTTCTCCGGCAAGGGTTGAGCAACCTATATTCAACAATGAGATCAGTAAAGGCAGCTTTCAACATCATTTCAATTTACAATTAGATCAACAGCTCAAAGAGGTATTGTTTTATGATTTTGAAGACCCTATTGCTGACTTTTTGGATTCTATCAGCAGCATAGATGTTAAGATATTTTTGTGAGAAGGAGATTGTCTTAATCATTTGCTCAAACCTCTTTTCTGTATGATATGGCTTTCATTACTTTTCGGCTCAAGACCTATCATGGTGACTGTAAATCAGTTTCTGACATGGATTCATTGGAAGCATGATTTCACTTAACAAATGGCAGAGCTGGTTAGTGTAGGAGTAGGAAATAAGCTCGTTGCCCGAGCATTTCCAGATTGCAGCAGAAATAGTAGTTAACATTGGTTGAATAAAGGCAGGTTTTGAAGGTATTCAAAGACTAGTTGCACAGAGCTTGAGAGTTTTCAGAGATTGGTTTCACAGGATAATTGACTCCATGGCCAATGCCAAAGGCATCCAGATGACTCCATGGCCAATGCCAAAGGCAGCCAGATGACTCCATGGCCAATGCCAAAGGCAGCCAGATGACTCCATGGCCAATGCCAAAGGCAACCAGATGACTCCATGCCCAACAGAAAAGGCTACTGAAACTACTAGGTTCTTGGAAACCTCGCAGGGAGGTCTTCATCCCAGCTGGAGCCAGATGTTATCTCCCAAAATAGCACCGTCATTTTGGTAATCTTTAGGAGATAAGAACAGGTCCAAAATTTCATTTCAATTTTTTTTTGGGTGCATTAGATGGTCTGCTTTTCAAATACAAACTTGGAAAAATCATTTGATTTGGTCTTGGCATTCAAAATTTCAAATTTCAGGTTTCGGTGGTTAAGGTAGGCTAAAAAACGGTTCGTTAACCACCAAAAGTAGAGCTTTCCGATGGTTAACAGGCTAAAATTCGGGCTAGTTAACCACCGAAAGTCAAAATTTCCAGAAAAAAATGCCTTTGGGAAAAATCAATTTTCTCAGCCGTGGAATGTTCGTTTTGCACGTTCAAATAGTCGATTTTTAACTACAGATCATAATATTTCCAATGGTGCAATCAGATTTGGATTTGGAGCTCGGGAAGATAGTCGAAATCGCCCCGCAATATCAGATGTCAGAAAATGCTTTGCAAAACTGTTATAGGGCAGCAAGCTAATGTTTTTGCCCAGATCGAGATTTTTTGAATCCGAATGGTTTGAAATCGATTCTAATGGATAAATGGTGAATTATCAAGTTAGATTTGAATGCTATTTGTGAGGGATAAGATAATAAGAGGTGTTTTAATCATTTTTGGTATCGTTTTCAAAGGCAGAAATATCAGGGTAGAATTACTGGGACTGTGGAGTTTATTTACCTTTGCTGCTCATTTTACATTTACCAGAAATTATGATGGAGGGGATTTGAAGGTTGTGATTGATTGGTTTGAAGGCAGGTCTCTTTTAAATGTTCTCTTTCTTCTCACTTGGAAGCATAAAAGTATGACACTCAAGAGGAATTTTTCATGGTTAAAAAGCTTCCATGTTCATCATCAATTCAACTCCATGGCAGGTTCTCTTTCAAAGGAAGCAATTGGAAATAGTACAGAGTGGATGAACTTTGAAGTTTGAAGAATATCACAGTCAAGTTTTGTCTACTTGTGGTTCTTTGTTTGTCTTTTAGACTTACTTTCTCTAGTTAGATTGAATTCACATGTTTGTATTTTGGGAATGGGAGCACCTCTGGAAAATATAGAACTTATGGTATTAACAACATTAACCCATCGAATCTTGATGATTTGTTTGCTTCTGAGATCGCATTGCCAGGGGTGGTAGATTCAGAGCCTTTTGTTCTTTCACACATGGTCATACAGATGCAGATTAATATTTCATTGCAGGGTCATTCTCATCATCAAAAGTAGTTGTCAATCAATACTCAGCTACTTCAGGCGACAACACAAATGTAACAAGCTGCAGCAGATCCTCAAAGCCATGGCAACTCATTCTTGTAATTGTCTGTGTTTTCACCTTCATACAGTTTGGCATCCCCTGGTCGAATGTCATCATTCAGTGGAGATTTTCAGTGCCATAAACCCAATGAGTCTCTGCTATCTCCAATGTCAAACTCATGTCCACATGGTAGATTAAAGCATGATAGAGAATGTTCAAGCTAGCAATGGGACAACCAAACTAACAGACATAAAGGAAACATGACCTCTTACACAACAAACTGAAGTTTCCATCTCTGTACAAGGAGGAGAAACATCACCAAAAAGTCCTTGAACCTTCAACAAATCGACAGGGTATTCATTTTTTTCAATCTTAAACATTTTTAGAAGCTGAGATTTTCGGTGGTTAACAGTCCCAGATTTTTATGCCCTTAACCACAGAAACCTGTTACAGGGCAACAAGCTAATATTTTTGCCCAGATTTCATTTTTTCTCAACCAAATCTCTCGAGGTTGGTTTCTAAAGATGCATAATAATTAAATACATCAGGTTTTAGGTGTTATCTTGATGTATTTGATGGTTAAGAAGGTGGAAAAGTGAAAATGGTGAACTAGTTAATGAGCAGAAAAACTGTCTTTTTGCCAAAGGAGACAAATTCGAATTTCTTATGGTGATTCATCAGCCTTGGGAGGCTTTCTACATCTTTCAAAGAGTTTGGAGGATATGGAGGCTATCAAGATAGAGTTTGACTCTTTAGATATGATCCTTTCCTATTTTGATTTGATTTTCCATTTTTAGAATTCCAGATCCATTTTTATAGGATCTCATCCTACACTTGTTTGGTTTGACTATTTTTAGCAAAATCTGATCCATCTTTCAAGGATCTAGATTTCATATTGTAAGGCTATAAAGCCAAAGACATTTGGAGAACAAGGGGTTATATTTTGGGTTCTACATGCTGCTACTGTAAGAGAGACCTATTCTTATTATATGAAAAATTGCAGGCTTCCTTCAGTGGTTTTGTCAGACTTTTCTTTTCTGTTCTCTGATATCTTATGAGTGAATGTTCTTTATTGATGCTTAATCAATATGCATGTGATTGTCATCTCACTAATTGATTGATTAAGTTGAGAATCATAAGTTATTTCCTTAGTTATTAAACCCATTGTGCTTGTTTTATATGAGTATAGTCTGGTTCAATAGCTATCTTCTCTACCTTTTAATCAAACCTTGTCTGACTTCATTACTAGAAGGCCTTGTGAGATTTTATATTTCTAGACAGTCTTGAAAACACAGTCCAGTCCCTAGATATTCATCTTGATCCAAAAACCACATCGATTATTTAGAAAACATTTCTCAAAAAGAGTTAGTTACCAGGCATCTCCGACTTACAGCCTAGGAGAGTTTCCTGGAGTGATAACACACTCCATGTACACAAGAAATTCATGCCAATTCAGAGGGTTGTTGGCCATAGGCCTCAAGTTACTTGTACATACATCCATTAGAAGGATAATCAATATGGTACTCTACTTTGAAAATAGGGAGATTTCAAGGGAATACATTCAAACCATTATACTGGTAATTCCATACAAACTTAGAAATGAAAGACATGCACATTTCATTCAATACATTTAAATACACAGAGAACAATTGGACACTTATTCGTTCATAATCTTCCAATCAAACCAATTGACCGAGGGTGATATTTTTTCCACCCAAACATAGGATCAGATGCACTAGTCCTCTTTGCACTTTGGCCACCCTCGTTCTAGGCCATGATACTACCAGGGGAATGTTCAATCTCTCAGAGTAATTAATAGTGTGAAGGCCACCCTCCTTCACAACAACCTACTAAAAAAACCCCCCTACACTCACCATGCCTAGGTCCTCCATGGGGTTTCTCAGATTATTTTCCAGATGGATTTTTATCTTAGCACAAGGGAGTCCTTTCTATCACTATGCAAGCATCAATCTCATGGCCCTCTTAGCCCAGGTTGAGTTTGGGTTCTCTGACGAGTCACGCGAGCTCTCATGTTCTCTGTATCTCTATCTGCTCTATTAGTGTATTCTCTGCTCACACATTCTCTGTTCGTGCATTCTCTTCTTGCACATTCTCTGCTCGTGCATTCTTTGCACATTCCTCTATTCTCTCCTCCCTATTTCAAAACTCTCTCCTCTAGAAATGTCTTTCTTTCTCCCCCCCTCGTGCGTCTCTTCCTTCCTTCTCCTAAAAGGTTCTCGACTTGCACTTCTCTTCCTTGTTTCAGAAGGAACTCACGGGACAAACTTGGTAATTGAGATGGGTACTTGTTGTACCCTTGCTGAGAGTCCTCCATACCTATATTCATTGTGGGTGGTTGGTTGTTCAACTACCAACCTCCTCTCATTAACTAATTTTCTTTGAAATTAGGGAAAAGTGTTACACATAAAAATTCCTCACTTCAATAATGTCACATTATCATTGTCACAATTTTCATAAGTGTCACATTCTTGTCACATAAGTGTCACATCGCGAACAACACCATGAGAAAACTTGATAAAACCCCTAGAACATGTTAGAAGAAGAAGCCCCATCATTTGACAGTTGGAACAAAGTGTTTTTCTATGGGAATTGGTCATCTTGGCAACTTTTGGAAGATCAATGCTCCCCTGCTCATATGCAGGTAGTTCTAACACTCTTTGTCTATCTAACAAGGAGTGTTGTAGTTCTCTGTTGCCCGTTGTAAGGGAGCGCCGAATTGGTTGAGAAAATATGGGAAGAAATCCCTTTTCCTCTAAGGACAAATATGGATGGATCGAGTTGGTTTGGCTTGAATCTAACCCTTAGGTTGCATCTAAGGGAGATATCACAACTAATGGAGTCATATACTCAACTAATCCCAAATATAACCAAGGTGGTTGAGCCTCTTAAAGCCTATAAATGGAGGCATTCTCGTGGTGAACAAGGAGGAGAATTTATCAGCAAAGCATTGTTATTCTGATCGAAGATCTTTCGAGCAAGGGGTTGGACAAGGAGGACTTGGGGAGGCTGCTGCAAAATCATCTGAAGATTGTTAGTGTCTCTTTAAAGTTCTCATCAATATACTTGGTTTATTTCCTTCTAGTATGTGTTCACATGTACTTTTCTATGCTTGTTTTAATCTTTCATAGATAGAGTGATTTTGATTAATCCATTAGAGTAGAAGATAGTTGTTTGTCTTTTATGATCCATTCCAGGTACTGTTCGGAACTTGTGGATTAGAGTAGCGTGGATGAACTTTGAAAGTGAGGTACATCATACTATCCCTCCTTCTCTCTTTTTCGATGAGCATAATTAATATATATGAATGGTAGTGTCCAAAGGTAGTTTTTTGTCTTGGTAGAGGGGTCTGTACTCCAAGGGAAGATTCACCTGTCCACAGGGGAATTATTCCGTAACAGAAATTGGCAACTCCAATGGGGATCGAATTTTCAGTTTTGGTTCTTTCATTGCTTTGTCCTTGCTTTTTGTCTATCTTTAGATTCTGTTTGCTGATTTAAATTTGTCCTTACATATTTTCATCTTTGCCAAGTTGTCTTACAGAGTCTCTGATTGAATTTCCCTGAGTTTTTAGTTTTTTGGGTTTTTCTAAAACTTTTCTTAGAACTAGTGCCCTCTCCAGTTTTGGTCAGAGCCCTGATAGCTTGATAAACTCTCCCCTAGAGTGTGATAGGGAGCGTTGTAGTGATCTGGTGTTGTGATTACTAGAGTGCATATTTTTCTTTCTTTTGAAAAATTGTTTACTGCTTCCTTGCTGGGTATAGTTCTTGGGTTTTTTTCTCTGGATTATATCCTATTCTATCAAATCTTATCTTCTTTTTGACTTACAACATGTTTCTTTTCATTCTTTTAGTCCTTATTGGGTTTGTGTTTTTTTTCCTTATTTCAAAATCAACCGTTTTTCCAAAACTCGGTTTTTTTTTTTGCTTTTTTCGATTACCTGATTGATTGGAGGTTTTCATAAGGAAGTTCATTGATATCAACACTGTTTACTTTGTCTTTGATCCCTTACTCAATTCGAGAAGACTATTAAGTGCGATTTTTTTCTTTTTGGTGTTTTTATTTGAGTGAATAGTTTGTTCTTCTTTTAGTCTCTTATTGATTGTTGAGAGTGTCTTTGTTTGTGCAATTTTTCTTCCTCTTTTTAAAATCACAGTAGTGAATTCATTTTTCATTATTAGTGAAAGCACAAAGCATTAGACGAACATATTAATTTCCATTTGCAATCAAATAAATAAATACTTGTATGCATTGGTTTTAGATATTGGAAAGGATTTCTTTTTAATTTGGCAATTGTTTGAATTCTTGTTGAAGATGAATCGTATAGAATTTTGCATTATTTAATGCTTGTTAGTGAAAGAAAAGAAACTCTTCTCCTTACCATAGTTAGAAGTTCACTGAAAGGAAAGTTTGCATCTCATTCTTTTCATATATTTTTTGGAGTCAAGTATCAAACATCATTAATTTCACTATCATTCAACTTTGTGTAATGAACAACCTTGAAAATGAACACTAATTAAAATTAAACTAGAAACTTTTATTTTTAATATCTTTACACCAACACTAGACTAGGACTAGAGATTTGGAATAGGATGTGAGAATAACTCTCCAAATAATTCAAGACAAACACAGAATCTTTTGATAGGAAGAGTAAATCCAATTTTCGTATAAGCATAGCTGGGATCCGCCTCTCACACAGGGGTTAAACACAAGGTCGTGTTCGGGAGAGAAACAAAGATTATCCCTCCGAGGCTTAACCGTTCGTAGTAGTGTGATTGTATATTCGGGGTTCTTATTGAGGCTTAACTATTTTCATTTGGTCTTAGAGCTTCATAAATTCAGAATCTGTTCGGGGTCCTTTGGAGTTTACCGGTCCACTTGTCTTCCGTTCTCTTGAAGGATTTTAGACTTGATATCCTGCACATACGTTCTGAATCGATTGTCGACTGTACCCTCCTAGAGGCTGAATGCGAGTTGGTATCCTTAGCATCCACAATATTTAGGGTCCTTACATGAGGTGACGGTGAAGGGAAGTCTTTTCTGTACCTGGAACAAACGTTGGTCAAACTCACTCAGGCTCCTTGGAGGGTAACCCATGGGTAAAAATGTGAGGAAGCTTGCACCAAGGTGTAAGTCTATTAAGAAGGCCTCCAATGTAACTGATTAACCAACTCATATCCTATCCCCTTCTCAATTTGATCTTGCGACATTGGATTTCATCACCAACTAGTACGTTCATTGAGAGAAGGTATTGTTTTCTTGTTGGTTTTCTAGATTTTTTAGTGAGTGTTGTTTGTTTACTTTAGTTGTCTTTAAAAATTGAGACTGTGGACGATAAAGGTCTTCGTAGATCATGTAGGATGCAAGGGTTTCCTCCAGAAGGATATGAACCCTTAACTCCTAACTCACCTGAACACACTTACCGTGAAGAAGTTGAGAATCATTCAAACACTGGGAGTGATGCTACTCCTTTGCTAGCAAATCCTAAGAGAGCCTTAGTTATGGTTGAGGAAGGTTCCACCCTTCCTGTTAACCCATATTTGTCCATTCCTCTCGATCCACTCTTGGTTCGAATGGAATCCTCCGGTAACATTGTAGTAGAATATTATTCTCGTCTACCATCAAGGCCATATAATCAATTGGATATGGAATCAATGCAACATAATTTTAACGATGATTACACAACCCCTGTCTGTTATGATGATATGGTAGATCCACATCAAACTCCTATTCATTCTGTATGGAGAAATCCATCAGGACGAGATATTTACGAAAAATTTAATTTTATCTAACCACCTTTTGACCCTCCACATGTCTCTACCACCGTTGGTGCAGAGGAAAGACCATGAGGTCAGCTCATCACCCATCCCGCTGAACCAATAATAAATATAGCTACCACTTTGGGGCAAGTTCATAGTGAAACAAAGGCCGTGTTACCCAGTTAGTTTCAAAGTACCTTGACAATTACGCCTAATATCCCTCTTCAAGATACAACTTCATATACTCCACAATATCCTATTGGGACATCTTCATATCCCGGAATGAAAAACCCTGCCACACGCTTGAATCCATCTGTAGGTCAAATCCCTACCGGGGGGAAACTGTTATAGGGATATTCCCTTGAGGACATGTGAATCCCCTCTTTGGATCTAGACTCGTAAGACCAAGACAGAAAGGTGCTAACGTTGATCACTGACATCCCTTTAAACCTAGCTAAACTAATGTATAGAGAAGAGGAAGAAGATGTACCTTTTTGCGATGTTTGTCCTCATTCCAGTCCGAGTTGAGCTCTGATATCCAAGCTCCTCGAAAGGCCCTGCAATCCAATCAAAGAGAAAACATGCTTCCTATTCTACTATGATTAGCTTGAAACCAGATCTATGTATTAAACACAAGTTCATGTAAATAAACATAATCTTGAAGGAAAAAGGCCAAGAACATATATATTAAATTAAACAAAGTAAAGTGCTTACAACTGTAGATGCAGATGCAACAACCTCACCAAGCTCTCTTTGTCCAAACCCTTTTATCAAATGATCCACAAGAAGAATGACTTTCTTCATTGATTATCTTCCTTATGAGATCATAAGTTTGATGCCTTCAATGTCTCCCTTCCCTATGAGATCATAAGTTAGGTATCTCTCAATATCTCCATGTCCTTCACCATGAGAAGGCCTCCTTATATAAGCTTGGAGAGACCCAACCACATTAGATATTCTTGGGATAGGTCGAGGATCCTTCTCCATCAGTTGTGGATCTTCCCTAAGATTCATCCTTGACCTCAGATTCAAATCCAACCAACTCTAGAGATGAGGGGGATTTTTCCCTGATTTTCCTCAACAGTCCAAGATTTCCTCAAACAACCCAACTCTCCCTCAGAATGGGGCACAGAGTGTTGCAACGCTCCCCCAAAGAAGGGTAGGGAGTGATGGAACTCTTGATAGTGGGTAGGGGAGCGCTGGCCTTCAAAAATGACTTTTGAGTGGTTTTTTCCATGGTAAAATATTTGTACTCTTCATCAGATGATTTCTCCTTCTTAAACCAATCTTTGAGGGTGTCTTTGAAGTGTCCTTGTGATGTCGTTCAAGACACAACATGGGCAATATGACTGTATGATGTCTGTGACACTTGTGGCTAAAATGCGACACTTGCAACACTTGTAATGACGACAATAGGTCATCATTGAAATGAGTAATTTTGATGTGTAACAGAAACCATCCTCCAACATGCAAATTTTGACTGGGGGGAAACCCACTCTTACCAGTCATACCCCTGTTGCTACCCAACCATTGGTAGGGGGAAAATCTCAACCTTCATTTACTGGAAACCCCCCATAATCACGGGGATCACTTCAAGGAGGAAATTTCCATCAACCACATCAGGGAGGGCCATCAAACCCTAACCTGCAAGGAGGAATTCTAAATCCCAATCCTTCTGGACCACATTTTGGACAACCTTTCCCGGGAGTCCCGAATCCCACTTGGGGTCCTCAAGGTCAGTCATATTTTTCTCTCTAACGACCAAATCCTTACACTCCTCAGGGTCAACCTAGTTACCCCCCTCAAGGGAAACCTGGTTATCCACCTCATCAAGCGAACTATCCTCCCTCGGGTTACATGGGTTATCCTCCCTAGGGGAAAATGGGTTTCCACTCTCCTTTTATGCACATTCCTCAAAAAATAAATCCTTCCTTTGCTGGTCAACAAAAACAACATATGGGAGGGTCTGCTGGCTACAATTATCCACCTCAACCAGTTTACAACCCTACTGGTGTCCCTATGCCACACCAGTATAATCCACAAGTCAATCGACAACTATCGTTCTTAGCCACTCTAGATCTACCAGATCCGTAGAGATTGAAAAATGATCCCATATTACATTCTCCTTTTTGGCCAGTTATTCTTGCTAAATTGCCTTTCGATATTCCAAAATTTCACTGTAAAACTGGTGAAGAACCTTATAAACATGTTATGACCTTTCATATACGGTGGTCATCAAATTCAATAATGGATGATTCTATTCGGTTACGTCTTTTCCAGTGTACACTTATTGGTACATCGGCTAAATGGTACATTCAATTACAACGTGGAACTTTTCAAGACTTTAATTCACTTGCCATGGATTTTCTCACACACTTCGAATTACCTATTCGCTACGATACTGACATGGAAATTTTGACCTCTCTTTGTTATACCAACTCCCTACATATCTCCGATCATATTCATGAGTGGAGACGATGACGACAGTTGATCAAAGCAACCATTCCTAACCAATTGCTCGCTAAATGGTTCACCAAATCTCTTTTACCTCCGATTTCTCATGACGTAGCCATGGGTGGTGTTATTAAAGAAGAGGAATCCATTGCTCGTGCCCAGTGTTTGGAAATGGTTTATTCCCAATCCGGTACTTTGTATGAATTGATTCAAAACGCTCCCCTTCCATCAACCGATCCATCAAAACCATCCTCCACTGCTCATGCAGATGGAGTTATCAGTTTCGTCAAAACCGAATCTCATTCACAGTCGACTGGAATGACTAATCATTCAGTCACTGCCCCCACTACTGGATCAACTTCACTCTTGGAAACCCCCCCCCGACTCAAATATCTGAGGTGAATGTAGTTCAATCTTCTTCTCCACGATAGTCTGAGGGGAAGAAGAAAAATAAGAATAAACCCAAGAAAAATAATTAAATTGAAAATGCAAAAACACAAATGCAACCACCTACTACTGAGAAACAACCACAGCGCAAACCAAAATTTCCATGTCTCATTTGTGGTGACGATCACTACACGTGATACTGTCCTCATTGAGACGAAGTTGCCAAACTTTTTAAAGGAAGTTCTCAACCCACTGTATTGACACATACTTTTCCACATCAACAGTCATTGGTTTCCCAAGCTCCTGCACCTTCGACAAGAGGTAACCCAAATCATCCTCCTAACGAGGAAGCTTCGTTGAGTGCACACATTTACATGTTTAATGGGATAGATTTGACCACTTGTACTACGACATATGACACGCCTCCAGGTAAACTTGATAAGGAAAAAGTAACTACTAGTACTACACCAGATCCACCACCTACTACAATTACCCCTCCATCTAAGCCACTCCAGATCGAGAAACCTATCTTTAACTCTATTCTACGCCCTCCCAAGAGAACAATTCTAAATTTGACATTTAATCCAAACTCACATGTTTCTCAAAACTACAACATCGTTGAATATTTGGCTCAAGCACCTTGCCCTATGTCAGCTCTCGAAGTTCTGCAACACTGCCCTAGCCAATGTAGGACACTACTGGCATTCATCAGAGCTATAGATCGCAAGTCATCTAATAATATCATGTTTAAACTGGATAACTTTAAATCATGACTCTCTCACCAACTTGCTTTCCATATCGATATCGTTGTCCATAATCAACATATTCATCACACGATATTGAACGAGGGGGAATCCACATGTGTCATGTCCTTGTCTTGTTGGAAAGGCCTTAAATCACCTGGTATTAATCAATATCCCACCATGTTATGAGCATTTGATGGAAGAGGTTTCCGACCTCATGGATTACTACAATCCTCAGCCATTCAATTGGGAGGAAAAACTATTTCTGTAGATGTATAAGTAGTTGATGCTCCCCTCAATTATAACTTGTTGCTAGGGAGAAGTTGGTTCTATGATATGACTACCTTCGTTTCATAGGTTTTTCGATGCATCCAATTCCCTCATCAAAGTAAAATTGTGACCATCAATCAATTAGATTACTGCACCCTCGACGATCTCACTCAAACAACCAACATCATTCCTTTTATGGGAGACTCAAAAATTAGTTATGAAAGTGTTGGGGTAGGTCTCTTGAAATATTCCTCACTCATGGGTACCTTCCCTACACCTATTCCTCCCACTACGCAACATATTGCAACGGTTAATATGATCTCGACCATGACACATCAATACTTTGAATCATCTGATCCTTGGATCATGCCTAGTCCCTTATAATTTGATGCAATAGGTGACACCATGCCACTTAGTCCTGCAAAGGCTGAATACAACACCATCCAATTTTCCTCTCCTTCACCATAAGACCAACGTCTGCTGGTGTCTATGACTTATTCGTTACCATCATGGTTAAATTCCCTATCCTCTACTTTCGATTACATCCTACATATTTTTCCATCAAATGAATCTATTATGGAAATGCTTAGTATCGAGGAGGTACCATGGGATGACAACCACCATCGTTCATCCTTTCTTCCCAGTTTGGATGACATAAAGAAATATATTTCATCTATCTTTCCTAGCGATATCGTCAACTCGCCCCAATATCCAATACTCACTAAGGATACCATCTTCGAGGGGAATTTGGGAAACATTTCTTCCATGATTATGACCGACATATCCATTAAAGAAGGTATTGTGGAAAACATCCAACTAGGTGCAAACTGTTCAGATGAAGAAGTTGAAACTTATACCGCCTTGTTCAAAGAATTTCATGACATCTTCGCCTAGTGTTATGAATAAATGCCAGGGATCGATCCATCGATCATTGTGCATGAAATAAAAACTTACCCAGAAGTTAAACCCATGAGACAAAAACTTTGCCCAATCCATCCTAAGAAAACCGCGACAATCAAGGCAGAAGTAGAAAAACTTTTGAAATCTGGTTTTATTTATCCTATCCCTCTGACCAAGTGGGTTTCCAACATTTTCTCGATTACCAAGAAATAGGGAACCATTCATGTTTGCGTCGATTATTAGGATCTTAATAAGGTTTGTCCCAAAGACAATTACCCTATACCCTTTATCGACCAAATTATCGATAATTGTGCCGAAAGTGTCATTTTCTCTTTTATGGATATAACCAGATCGACATTTTACCGAATGATCAACATAAAAAAACGTTCATTTGCCCTTGGGGGACTTTCACTTATCAGAAATTACCTTTTGGACTTAAAAATGCTGGAGCCACTTTTCAGTGGGCCATGTCATATGCATTCCACGATATCAAACATATTTTTGAACCTTACCTCGATGAATTACCCGCTCACTCATCTCGTCGACGAAACCACATTGGTCACTTACGAGCCATCTTTCTTCAATGATGGTTTTACAACATACATTTGGACCCCCATAAATGGATCTTCGCTATCAAACCAAGGAGACTCCTAGGATTCGTAGTCTCCAAAGACGAGATTAGGGTGGATCCATTAAAATTCAAAGCCATTCTATCTTTACCTCCTCCCAACAACCTCACTCAACTGCAAAGTTTGCAAGGGAAGGAAAAATCTCTTTTCCGCTTCATTTGCAATTACATCGAAATCACTAAAGGATTCATGAGATTGTTGGATAAAGACGGCCCTTTCATCTGGGATGCAACCGCTCAACGCTCATTTGATGATCTTAAGCATGCCTTAACAAACACACCTCTTTTTCATGCACTAAATTATGCGAAAAATTATATCCTTTATTTGGATGCCTTCACTTCCACTATTGCTATGGTTTTAGTACAAGAGGATGATGATGACACCGAACATGTGATCTACTATATGAGTAAAAGTCTATCCGATCCTGAACTCTAGTATTCACATGTCGAGAAGTTGGCTTTGGTAGCAATTATTTCCGTCCAAAGATTTCACCATTACATTCTGTTATGCACTACCACGATCATCACAGAATCAAAACCCATGTACCACATCTTGACTCGTCAAGTACTTGTGGGAAAATATTCCAAATGGATCATCATTCTCCAAGAATTTGATCTCGAGTTTGCCAAATCAAAAGCTAAGAAATCGTTGTTTTTTGTGGAATTAATTTGCGATATTCCACATATTGATGAGGATAATGAGCCCAACAATTCCCTTCCTGATGAATCCTTGTTCCTTATTAGTACGTCTGATCCATGGTATGGATATATTCTTCTCTATCTCCAAACCCTACACTTTCATCCTACCTTTTCACATGATGAACGACATCGCATTAGACACCACTAAAAGCACTACCTTATCATTGGAAACACCTTGTACCACTATGGCATTGATACTGTCCTCCGACATTGCTTAACCCACAATGAGGCTGAAAACGTTTTAAACGACTGTCACCTTGGAGCTTGTGGCAGTCATATTTTCTGGGATGGATACAACCCAAAAAATTCTACGTGCTGGTTATTTTTGGCCTTCCAGATTCAAAGATTGCATTGAAGTCGTTAAAAAATTCCCACCCTATCATATGTTTCAGAAGAATGCATGTACCCACCCAACTCCACTTCATCCCATTGTCGATGTCGACCCCTTTTCCAAATGAGGCATCGATTTTATGCAATGTATGCCTACCTCAGTCGGGGGGCACAATTATGTCATCGTTGCCATAGATTATTTCACTAAATGGGTTGAGGCCATGCCTATATTTCTTAATGATGGCCACACTGCAACACTTTTTGTGTTTAATCACATCATCACTCGATTCAGTGTGCCACAAGCTATTGTAACTTATCATGGATCTCATTTCCAGAACCAGATGATGGGTGAATTACGCACCAAGTTATGTTTTCACCATGACAACTCATCCCCCTACTATCCACATGAAAATGGATAATTTGAAGCCATCAACAAAGTCCTAAAGACCATGCTTCAATGCATGGTGGAAAAAAACAAAACCTCTTGGCACTTGCATCTCTTCTCCGCACTCTGGGCGTATCGAACTTCAGTTAAAACCGCAACTATATTTACACCCTTCCAGTTGGTATACATGACATAAGTGGTATTACCGATCAAATGTGAGATTCCTTTGTTGAAACTCACCGTAGAACTTTTACCCCACACTTTTGCTAAAGAGGAACTATTCTTATATTTGACCAAGTTGGATGAAACCCATCGCGATGCTGCTCTCATCAATGAGACGTATAAAAAATGCATGAAAAATAAATATGATAAGTCCATCCAACCTTGCATTTTCACAGAAGGAGATCTAGTCCTAGTCTATGATTAAGATCATGAAAAATCGGGGGCAGGGAAGCTAGAACCCATGTGGCACGGGCCATACATCATAAAATTCATGTTACACAGAGGTGCCTATGAGTTAGTAGACTATGATGGAATATCTCTCGGTGAGCCTCAAAATGGGATTTACCTAAAGAAGTACTATGCATAGAATATCTCACATGTGTGCTTTGTACATTACTCTACTATATACTTTTGACTTGGTGTGTCTTTTCTTTTGCGTGCATGAGTTTTGTCTCAGCTGATTCTTATACTTTTCTTTGTGATTGAATGCGCAGATGACATCATCCTTTCCCATATATTTTGGTTTTGCGGATGACACTAGTCAACATACCCAGAACATCGCTTTTGTAGCTTGGGTCATCTACCACTCTAGCGAGTTAGTAAGTTTAGGAGGGATTTGCTCGTATCTGCAACCAATAACGTTGCAGAATATCAAGCCATCATCAAACTCTTAACCAAATCCTCCTCCCTAGGAATATCTCAATTGATTATCAACCCCAAATCTGAACTTGTGGTCCATCAACTAAATCGTGAGTATGCCGTTCACAACTCGACTTTACTATGTCTCCATCCGAGGGTTCGCCGTCTTGAACGAGCTTTTGAATTTCTTGAGTAGAGACACATATCGAGAGAACTCAACACGATCGAAAGATTGTTAGAAAATTACATGTTGGATTGTTATATTTCACATAAATAAACATTTGAAATATAAATCATATGTACCAAAACATTACATAAAACAAAAAATGCAACAGAGGTAGGCACCAAAAAACTTGTATATATACATATATGCATGATAGAAAAAGTTTTTTGAAATACATCATACAAAAATACATGACGAGGTAGAAATTGGGCCTTCATGCCCATAGTATCATCATAAGGACTAAAAAATGACTGAGGACTCTAATCATCCTCCTATATCACGTTGTGCTTTGCATAGAACACTAGTACTCGTGTCACCCATCGTAACAAATTATTGAGGCCTTCAGAGACCCCAACTGTATGCCACTGAAGGTGCAAAGGCACATCTTGCCTCCTCAGAGGTGGGACACCCATAGTCAAGAACCGAATATTCCTCTCCACCTCTCGAAGCCCCCCCACTACGACATCATGCTCAGTTGCCGCCTGTGCATCCCCATGACTCCCCAATGCTGGCATATCCGCCGGAGGTGATGCACCTATGTCTTCACGATGAAAACAAAATGGTTTATATCCCTCGTTGTACAACCAAAAACATATAAAAGACAAAAAAATATATATTTGTTACAAGGTTATGATTTTTCATACCCGATGCATCCCATTGTATGCCCTCATGAATTACCAAGTCAACACTGCCTCTGAAATCTCCCTCAGCATAGGGGAAGTCCTCAATCACCACTAACTACCTCCTCCACCATGCGAAGAAGTCGACAGTGAATCTGAAAGCTGAGGGATCATTCCCCAACCTGGGGGAAATACTGGTCCACCTCTCCATATGAGGCTCGGTCATGGGACATGCTATCATTTCAACCCATGACTGCATCTGATGGATCTACTCTAAGAAAAACGAAACCAAGAAAGAACCATTTCTGAACTTTTTTTTCCTACCATTCCTGCATTTGGATATCTTCTCTTTGACATTCCTCAGGAACCCTACACTCCAGTTGAACATTCTTGTTTCCAAACACTATATGGCGTAAGAGATTTTGGATTTTGAAGCGAGATGAGTGCTAGTGCTTCCTGCCAACTTGGTGATAGCGAATACAATAGATTGAAGTGATAAGTCTCTCACATCCTTTATCACGATCCTTCCACCCACCAACCGTGAACCTAGTATGTAGTATTAAAAAACGTATGCCTCATTCGGTCTCAGAGTAGCACGATATCCGGACAAAAGTATTGGTTCCCCGTTAAAAAATATACATCGTCCCTCTCAATTTCAAGCATATGCAGCCCTATTCAGAACACTTGATCAACGTCGTCCCATAGACCAATCAAGTATTCAAGCAATATAACTTATTTTCTCATGTTCTGAAGTTTGAAATACTTGAGCAGGCCACAATTACATAAATCCTCCCTCACTTGAGGGTCTTGAATATCAAAGATATCATCAAACTCGTGCTCATGTTCTTTCCACTGAATCATGGCTAGATATAGATGAAACTTGCAAAAACATCAATTAATAATCATTAGCTAAACCCACATGGAAAGAAATTGCCTCTTTTAGCCTAAAAATAATTTTGTTTTTGAGTTCTGTGCTTAGCGCTCCCTCAAATAATCCAACAAAACACTAGCGCGCCTCAACATATGCACCAACGCACTGAAATCATGATTGACACTCCCCTCGATGCCTTGAGGGAGCGCCGATCCAGTTCGACACTATAGGGCTTCCCAAGGAGCCTAGAACACCTAAAAAAAAGGGTAAAATGCACTAAAAAGGCATGACAAATAATGAGAAGGAGAAATCAACCAACCTGGTCTGGACGATTCTGGAAATGGTCGCCCACAATCCCTGCAATCAATGCTCGGAAAATGTTCCAAAAGTGGTAAAAGTCAAAGGACCAGAGGAGAATGGTAAAAATGAATTTATGACCTAGTTTGATATTTGATATGTTCAATCAGGTCATTTATCCTTATTATAAAGTTTATTTTTGGGTTTTTTTGTTATTTTTTTTTCGAGAAATTACTAATGTCTTGTGCCCAGAGCAACTCGATTTTATAGGAATTTGAGTAGAGTTCTTTCAATGACCTTGTAACACCATTGAGCTTAGTCTTTGTTCTTTCTCATGCTCATAAATACATGAGAATGTAACCGAGTATACTTTTATCACTTTTTCGCACTCGTAAAGGCTATATGAAAAAGGAACCCCCTAGAGTCTCCTTTAATCTCTTTTCAGACTCTCTAAACATGAAAAGATTGCCAAGTGGTCTTGCTTCCTTTCGCAGTCGTTAAAAGGTTCGAAAGGGAAACTTCCGAGTAATAGTTTATCTCTTTTTTGGACCTCATAGACTATAATTATGAAAAAGGACAATCCTGGAGTTGCCTTTAAGTTCTTTTTAGACTCTCTAAACATGAAAAACCACTGAGTTTTCCTTCTCTGGACTCGTTAAACTTCACATTAAAGGGCCTATATAGGGACTAACCCTTACTTCTTCCAGTTCGTTAAACAAAGGAAGATGAACTTAATGAAGGTGAGTTATATAGAGCATGTGTTATCCTCCTCGAGCTCGTTAAATTAAAAAGAGGTACTCATCTACCTGGATGGGGGAAAATTGAAGGAAGTGGACCAAGTTTTTTGAAAACTTTTGTAAACAACTCTTACAGTCGCCCTTGAACACGACACTTGTTTTGAACTTCACACTAAACACTTGGATAATCTGCTAAAACCTCTGCACTGAACCAATCCTATGAGTCTTTCCACTCCTTTGAACCAACCAAAGAATGCCTCAGCACCCGCTGCATTATGTTTTCGTCCACGTTGCATTTATGCTACCAAGTCTCATGTCGTGCCTCAATTTTCAAGGGAAGTATCCACATCGAGATTCAACCACCTACAAAATTACTGGTCTCCATACCTGTGTTAGTCTATGTTCATTTCTATATCTCATCATTTTCTTGTGTCAGTTTCATGTCGATGATGGGTGATACATCAAGGCCCTCCTGCGACGAGTCTTTTCCTATCAACTTCAAGGCATCATCCAGGAATTAGACTTAGAAACCAGTTAGTACCTTGGGACCTTCATGCCTCAATGAAAATCCTCCTCCTTCTGACAGTGGGTTTACATCATTGACCTCTGATCGGATGACTCTATGAATTTTTGACCTCAACTCATTTATTCACAATTATTGGATTGTCCTAGGATACCTTGGGAGTCATTGACATCATTGGTAATTTCCCCCGCACTTGTTAACGGTTTACATCAACGAACAATAATCAAGTGGTTTATACCATGTTAAACATCAAAACATCTATTCACATGGCTAGATTCGTACCACATTGGGACTGGGACGAGACCCTGGGTTGAGCATTCATTCTGATATCTGCTTTGCCCAGACTGTGAAGGAAGTCATTTGAGCATGATAATACTTATGTTGTCACATAGATCCATGTTGTATTAGTTTGTGGCCATGTTTTCTCATCTCGTGGCTCCACTGTGTATTTTTCATGGCTACGATCAATTCATGTCATAGAATTATGGATCCACATTGTATCTCTGGTGGCCATACCCTTAGTCAATATCATCATGGATCTGTAGTGTATTTATTGGCAGCCAGACGTTGAATCATTTATAGCCCAAGCATAGGCATTCCTTCCTTAGGAATGGAACACATATTAACATTTGTTTGATGGTTGTTTGCAGCTTCTACCAGGTTCCTCGACTCCATACCCTTGCTTCGAAGAATCTACAAATTAGTCGGCCATCAACTTTCATTTTATGACTTCACACTTTGGGGGGAAATATGTTACACATCAAAATTCCTCACTTCTATAATGTCACATTATCATTATCGTAAGTGTCGTACTTTTGTCGCAAGTGTTGTAAGTGTCACATTCTTGTCACATCACAAACGACACCATGAGAACACTTGATACAACCCCTAGAACATGTTAGAAGAAGAAGCCCCATCATTTGACAGTCATAACAAAGTGTTTTTCTATGGGAATTGGTCATCTTGGAAACTTTTGGAATATCAATGCTCCCCTGTTCATATGTTGGGAGCGCTAGCACTCTTTGTCTATCTAACATGGAGCGTTGCAACGCTCTGCTTCTTGTTGTAAGGGAGCGTCGAATTTTGAGAAAATCTGAGAAGAAATCCCCTTTTTCTCTAAGGACATCTATGGATGGATCGAGTTGGTTTGGCTTGAATCTAACCCTTAGGCTGCATCTAAGGGAGATATCACAACTAATGGAGTCATATCCTCAACTAATGCCAAATATAACCTAGGTGGTTAAGCCTCTCAAAGCCTATAAATGAAGGCATTATGTAACACACCCAACCACCCACAGGGCAAGCATGTTAGCAACAAGTCCCTTCTCTGGACTAATTTGATCCATGATCTTGTTTTTCCTAATAGGGAAATCATGAGAGATTCACATGCATTGATCAAGACTTATTATAAACATATAAATATTGAATCACGCGTCATGCACAATAATACAAGACAAGTATGCATACTCTAATCATATCGAATTCAACGATAAATAAATACACAACGAACTTATTCATACACAGGTAATTAATACCATAACAAATAGAACTTATATTTTATAGAAGAGAACCAACGACTGGTTGTAGACCAAGGATGTTCCACCCAACCGTAGACACTGTTGTTCCAAGTCTCAACAACAACGTCACCCCTGAGCCAGGGCTATGAATCCACAAGGAAGGTTCTAGACTGTTACTCGACTTCCAAAACCAGTCAGCACTCAAGCTCTCACAAGATTCTCCAACACTCACAAAAATCTAAGTACCCAACTCTCTTCTACCCAACCTACACCACCCAAAAGAATGGACCTCCACCCTTCTGTGCCATGCAATCCCTCAGAGAGTCCTTCTCCTTCCAGGGCTCCAGTGTAGTTGGTCCAGAATCTGCATGCTGGGACTCTCAAGACTCGCAACTATGAGAAAATATGGATACATGCCAAGCATATTAGACATGCAGGCCTCAAATCATGGTTGGATTACACCAACAATCTCTACAACCAACAAAACCGTGGATGTTCTTTAATAATCTAATTTTCCCTTCCCAAGCCCAACGCAAATGAAGAAGATGAGTGAGTGAAGGAATGAATGGAGTGTAATCTCCACGAGAGGGGGTGAATAATGAAAAATTCGGGTGAATGAAAGCGTGAGGCAATGAATGAGTGATGAGACCAACAACAAAAATAAGAATGGGGATGGGAATGAGACTGAATGAATGACCAACCAACCCCCCCGACAGACTAAGGATGAGTTTAAGAATTCTTGGGGATCAAGAACCTCTTGGCCTTCCCCCAATAACTCACGTAACTACTATTCTCCATTCTAAAAATTGGAGAATGAAAAATATAGAATACATTCTTATCCCCTCAATCCCCCTCTCTTGTGGAATCATAGCCTCCTATAACTCTAGTCCTTGTCAGTCTAGTATCTAGTGAGGTATTTATTATTAATAATGATCCGAACATTACATTTATTAGGCACACCGACCTTTTAATATTTTTTTGGGAACTCTGGCCTCTCAGCAATGTAACAATACATTATTTAATATGGGGGCTCAAAATCTGGGGTGTTACATCTCCTCCCCCTTATTTTGGCACTGTCCTTAGTGCATATAAAAACAAGAATCAAAATTCCAAAATTTATTCAAAAATATGCGGGTACTCTACCCGCATGGAATCTTCATGCTCCCAGGTAGCATATTCAAGATCGTATCAGGTCCACTGAACTTTTACCAGCTCTATAACTTGATTCCAGAGCATTTTGAATTTTCTGTCCAATATTTGCACTAGATGGACCTGAGAGTCTCTCTCTATCTCTACCTGAATCAGATGCCAATCAATAACATGGTTAGGATCATGTACATATTTCTTTAGAAAAGAGACATGAAATACATTATGCACATTCATGGAAATAGGAAATGCAAGCATGTATACGATTGGCCCTATTTTGTCCAATATCTCAAATGGACCACAGAATCTGGCTGCCATCTTTGTATAGTTACCCAAATTCAAAGAGCTCTTCTTGGGCTTCACTTTCAAAAGCACATGCTCCCCCACTTTAAATTCTCTTGCTGTCCTACTCTTATCTGCATAAACTTTCTGTCTATCCCAAGTTGCCTTTAAATTCTGCTTAATCTTAACCATCTGGTCTTCCATCTCATTGAGCAACTCTGGCCCAAGTACCACTCTATATACTGGGTTGTCCCAACTTACTAGGGTACTGCATTTCCTACCATACAAGGCTTCAAATGGGCTCATCTTCAATGAAGATTGATACCCATTATTATAGGAAAACTCAACCAAGTGCAAGTAATCTTCCCACTTAGATGGCTTATCTATCACATACATTCTCAACATGTCTTCAATTGCTCGGTTGACCCTCTCTGTATGCCCATCTGACTGTGGATGGTATGCTTTTATAAAGTTCATATTTGTACCAAATCCCTTAAATAATCCCTTCCATAAATTTGAAGTAAACTTAGTGTCTCTATCTGAGACAATTGTCCTAGGTATCCCATGCAACCTAGCAATTTCCTTCATGTAAATTTCTGCAATATTAGCTGCTGTATGAGTTGTTTTTACATGAACAAAATGAGCAGCCTTGGTCAATTTATCAACCACTACCATGATTGAATGGTGTTGCCTTGCTGTCCTGGGAAATTTAGTTATAAGGTCAATGGTTATCACTTCCCATTTCTTCTCTGGAATTGGTAATGGTTGTAGCAAACCCGACGAGTGTCTATGCTCAACCTTCACTCTACAACATTCCATACATCTGGCGATGTAATCAACACCATCATTTTTCATCCCCGACCAAAAGAATTGGCTTCTTACTGCTGTAATTGTTTTCTGGTAACCAGGATTTCCAGCATATGGAAAAATATGCATTTCCTTTAATACCAAATTCCTAAGTTCTCTGGAACTAGGAAAATAATTCTATTTTTATGCATAAGTAGTCCATCTTCCTTTATCTCATACTCTTTCATTTTCTGTTGTACATCCTCTTGCTGCAAGATTTCCTTTACCTGTAGGTAATGCTGATGTGTAACAACATCTAAATTTTTTCTCTTCAAGTCTGATTGATGCATACTAACAAATGTAGCATGCATGAGATGCACTCTTCTACTAAGTGCATCGACAAATTTATTTTTGTTTCCCTTGATATGCTTGATATCAAAGTCGCATTCACTTAAAAAGTCAAGCCATCTTGTTTTCCTTGCATTCAAAGTTGGTTGTTCAAAAATATACTTCAGACCACTATGGTCTGTTCTTAATTCAAATCTCTTTCCCATGAGATAATTCCTCCACATCTTCAACATGTGAACAATGGCAGGAAGCTCCAAGTCATGCGTGGCATAATTCCTCTCATGGTCTTTAAGATTTCTAGACTCATAACCAATGATATGTCCATTTTGAGTGAGGACTCCACCAAGTCCTTCCTTGCACACATCTGTACATACCAAAAAACTTTCATTTGGGTCAACAATTTTTAGCACAAGCACACTAGTGAGTAACTCCTTCAACACATTAAAGTTCTCTTCACATTCAGCTGCCCATTTAAATTTAATTCCCTTCCTTTGCAAAGAAGTGATGGGATGATAAATATTAGAGAACCTGCTATAAACCTTCTGTAGTAACCAACTAACCCCATAAAATATATGACTTCTGAAACATTCATGGGTGTTAACCATCCTCTAATGGCTTCGATCTTCTCTGGATCCACTGCTATAGCCTGTTCCAAAATAATGTGCCCCAAGTAATGCATCTGTTCTTGATAAAAATAACACTTACTCAGCTTGGCATATAACTAATGTTCCCTTAGCACTTGCAATACCAATATTAGGTGATGCTCATGCTCTTCCTCTGACTTAGAATAGAAAAGTATGTCATCCAGGAATACTATGACAAACTTATCCAAATAATCTCTGAATATGCTATTCATTAAGAACATAAATACCGTTGGTGCATTGGACAATCCAAAAGGCACCACTACAAATTCATAATTTCCATACCTGGTTCTGAAAGCTGTCTTATGGATATCTTCTTCTTTTATTCTTACCTGATGGTATCTCGATCTCAAGTCTATCTTGGAGAATATTTTTTCTCCTCTTAGCTGATCAAAGAGGTCATCAATTCTGGGTAAAGGATACTTGTTATTTATAACAGACTTATTCAACTATTGAAAGTCAATGCACAACCTCGAGGTTCCATCTTTCTTTTTGAAAAAGAGTACTGACACTCCCCAAGGTGAAACACTTGGGCGTATGTACCCTTTCTTCAACAATTCCTCCAACTGCATTTGTAATTCTTTTAACTCTGGTGTGCTCATTTTGTAGGGTGTTTTTGACACTGGGGAAGCTCCTGGCACTAAATCAATAGAGAAATATATCTCCCTTTTTGGCGGCAAACTTGGTATTTCTTGGAATACATCCTCGAATTCTTGCAGTACTGCAAAATATTCTGGCTCCTCCACATGGGGTGCATACAATTGACATCCTTTTCTGAAACATCTCTTCAACTGTAAGGATGGAATCTCCCTTATAGAGACGGGTCTTGGTAAAACTTTCACAGTGCTCTGCTTTCCATCTCCATCATGACATGTAAATGTATTGATATGACAATATAGGACAACATGATGCTTTTCCAACCAATCCATTCCAATTAGAATATCATAAGATCCCAATGGTATGATATTCTGATCAATACTAGTATTCACACCATTAAGACTTATGGAAAAACCTCTAACCATATCATAGATTCTCCTTTTGGTTCCAATGGGTAATTGAACTAGACTTGATTTCCCAAGCTTACTTTTCTCCAAATGTAATCTATCCACTATCTTAGGATCAATGTAACAATGATTTTCTCTTGAATCAATTAAAATAGCAACATAATGATTAATGATCTTACCTTCCACCTTGATCATATTGGACTGGTACTCTACTTGTCGATCATCCAAGACAACATAAATCCTTCCCATGTCCTCTACTATTGTATCCTCTTGGATTTTGTGCACGGTATTTACTCTATCCTTTCTGTGAGGGCAATCCTTGTACATGTGATCTTATTTGCATCCCCAATATTGGATTGGTGGTATTCCCCTTTTTCCTAAGGAGTCTTCTTTATTGGATTCATCCTTAGCATACTGGTCTTGCTGATTTTTATTAGGCTCATTTCTATTGAAAGGAGGTTTGAATCCCTTTTTCCTCTGATCAAACTTCTCCTTCTTCTTATCCTTCCAATATTTCTACATGGACTCTCTGCCCTGGCTTTACTCATATGAGTACTTGGCCTTCCTGATGGTCTTAGTCAAGGTCTTGGGATCATCATACCAAATATTTTCTTTATAAAAGGATGGAAGTCCACTCAAAAACTTCTTTATTTTGACCTTTTCATCATTTATAAACCCAACATACTTTAACAACCCAAAGAACTTCTTCTCATATTCTGCCATGGACATGCTTCCCAACCCAAGTTCAAATAAATCTTTCATTTTCTTGTCGTAGAAATGCTCTGGGAGGTACTTCTTTATGAAAATACTTCTTGAATTTCTTCCAAGTGATCCTATTCTCATTAACATTCTCAACTTTCTTCAGTTGATCCCACCACATAGCAACTTTCCCATGTAAATGGTAGGTGGCAATTATGGCTTCTATATTTGATGAATAATTATTCAATTGGAAATATATCCTGAGTCCAAGCAACCATGCTTCAACATCATCTTCCCTTTCCCTTTCACCATCAAAGGATGGTGGCTTGATATTCCTCAAATCTCCTTGCAAATTGTCCACTTCATGTCTCCTTCTTTGGTGCCTAACATGAGACACCTCTGGACTAGTTAAGGAATATTCAGACACATAAAAATTTCTTGCTGAGTAAGGAGGTGAGTGGTGTCTATGAGTTCTGCTATCACTTCAGGGATAACCAACTCTTCCATGATCATCTCTTCTTTCATGATGCTTGCCTTCTTCCTCTTATCCTGAGAAATCCATGGCTTGTCCTTGCAACTGATTTAAGCTCTGTAGTACTCGATCATTTATCTGAATTTGCTATCTCATCAACCTGACATTGTATTCCTTGTAGTTCTTCACTTTTATTTTCAGGATTCTCACAGTTTCTACCAATGTTTCTTTCTCCCCTTGGCCCTTGCGTCCATTCGATTCTGTCTCTGCATTGCTAATGTTGGTATTCTAGCCTTCGACCTCTTTTTCATGGATGGAGGCTCCCTCGCCTTCTTCCATTTCTCCAATACACATTTTGAGATGATATTTTTAAATCCCTTAATTCTGCAAAATGTGCAAGTGACCATTTTGTCAGAGTTAAGCATATAACAGACAAAATTTGCCAAACAATGTTACAGGTCCTTTCAATTTACGAAGAGTACACACACACACACACAACTACATCATATAACACATTCGTGTTATCCCTTGGCTGACACATAATTCAATTATGCACAAACACTTTTTTTTCTAACCACCTTCCAAGGTGACCATGATTATAAATCACGGCTAAACCCTTTCTTAGAACTTTTCCTTCTTGAAAATGACAAAATTCAGCCATTAGCCCTTTTTCCTTCAACCCTCAATCACATAAGACCACGACCATGACCCTGTGACTAGCAAGAGCTCCAAGACTTTGGGGCTACGAAAGTCTCACCTATACCATGCATTATACTTCCCGAATGATGAACTAGAAAATCTCTTCGGAGCTTCACGCTTTGGGGTTTTAACAACAACATACCCAAAAAATTCTGAACCACCGGACCTCCGAACTCCCGAAGTCTCATTAGCACTACGCATCAAGACTAATATGTGTCGAGAGTCATGGAGATGGCACGTGGCGCAAGCTATGAGCGACACTTGCCAAGTCATAACCAACACAAAGGGTCTGTGAACAAAATAAAATAGGATGACATGTGGCACATATAAGGTAGCTCCACATCACCCCAGGTGACATCATCCTTCCATGTCACTCTAGCTTTCTGGCTTCAGAGGATTTTCCCAGCATCACATTACAATTCTTTCGAACTTCCGAAGCAAGGAACCCTTGAAGGGTTCAAGGATCAATGGTCTAGGTTTACTTCTGAGATCTACAGTCATGAGGAGCTCCAAGACTCCAGGATTCGAATAATTTTGCAACACAACACAAAATTTCCCCCGAATGTCGAACTCTTGACAGGCCTATTCCATTCTAGGTGACATCATCATACTGCATCACTCTGACACTCTGGTCTTCAGGACTCTGGAGGATCTCCCACCAGAACACTTAGAAACCACCGAACCATCGAAATCTCGAACCTCTTCACCTTCCAGGTTCCACGTAGTACAAATGACATTGTGTAACATGGTGACACATGCCCCCCATGTGTCAGACTACTAATGGTTCAACATGGCCATCAAACGTACCACTCCGACTGACATGTGGCACGATTAGGGGAGGTCCACATCACCCCTGGTGATGTCATCATGCCACATCATACCCCGTGCTTCGACACTTCGTAGCTTCGAGCTTCGACGAATTTCTTGACTCAACACTATGTTTGTCTCGAACGCTGAATCCCGAACGACCACAATCCTGCATGGTTGATCTAGAGACATGTGTCCTTGTTAATTGAATGGTTCAGATGTGCTCCGAACTTCGAAACTTTGGAGGTTTTCACTACTAAACACCAACACACACCCACATTGCCGAATGTTGAATTTACGAACACTTGCTATTCTTTGGATAGGTGTCCCCGAATGTGAACGGTTTGGATTTACTCTAGAGTTCGAGACTTTGAGAGATTTCTTCTTAGAAGCTTAAGGAATCGCTTCTCCCAGAGTGTTGAACCTCTGAACTGATGTGAGATCTACAACTCATACTCACTAGTACACAGATTGAGCGATCAGAGTATGATCTCCTCCACTGTTCTTCACCTCTTGATCTATGCTTGATCCAATGAACCAAATCTATCCTCTGAGTGATTTATGACGTAGATTCACTCCCGGACTTCGGAGCTTTGGGGATTTTACCTCCATTTTCATCAAGACTTGTCATGTGCTGAAGCCATGAAGTCCAAAGGACTCCGATGCTTAATGGCTCCGCACCTTCTCTAGATTCGATGGATGTGAGGGATCTGTCCTCTCCCGAATAGATCCAACGGTCCAAAACTAACTTGATCCTATTGTGGCAATCACTCCCGAATTTGAAAGGGACGGTCACAATATTTCAACCCCTTACCAAGGATCTTTGATCTTATGCGTAATCTCTTCGGTGCCATTCCTCCTGAGCTTCATGACCTCAAGGTACTAATTCTATCTTAACCACGAGAACTTGTCTAAAATATATGGCCCATTCTATCTCGATGTCTCAACCTGAAGCTCTAATACCAAACTGTAACACACCCAGCCACCCCCAGGCCATGCATGTTAGCTACAAGTCCCTTCTCTGGACTAATTTGATCCTTGCTCTTGTTTTTCCTAACATGGAATGCATGATATATTCACATGCATTGATCAATATTTATTCTAAGCATATAAACAGTGAAGCATGCGACATGCACGATAATACATGACAAGTATGCATACTCTAACCATATTGAATTCAATGATAAATAAATACAAAGCAAAATAATTCATACACGGGTAATTAATACCATAACAGAGAGAACTTATATTTTATAGAAGAGAACCACTGACTGGCTGCAAACCAAAGATGTTCCACCCAATCGTAGAAAATGTTGTTCCAAGTATCAACAATAATGTCACCCGCGAGCTAGGTCTATTGTAAGGTAGCTAGAGAGGTAGTGGGGGGGCCCAGAGGGCCCATAGTGATAATACTGGAAGTCATTCAATGTAAGGTGGACTAGGTCCACTATATTATTAAATAAGGCCCACTATGGTAGTTAGATATAATAAATGGGTAATTAGATATAATAAATGTAAGAGGACGTCTTAGAAGGTTCTACTTCTAGAAGATTCCTCCTCTAGAATGTTCTTAGGTGATGGTAGCACTATATAAAGGGGTTCAAGAAATGTAATGAGACATGAAGAGAAGTATTGTGTTTGGAGTGGTAACTCAATAGGAGGATGCCCCCTCGAAGAGGCAAGTGAACAGGAGAAGATCCCTTCCATAATAAGATCCATTGTATGGTGTTGCCCTACCTCAAGGGTTTGATATAATAAAGTTATGGTTTTCTATATGGTTTCATATATCTTGCATGGTGATTGTATTCAGATATCTTTGGATCTATTGTGATATTTTGTATTCAGGTATTTGGTTCTTAACAAGTGGTATCAGAGCACTTTCCTTGGGCAGACATTGTGGACAAATATTTTTTATTTTTGCAGTGGCAAATGTAGGGTAGCTAGAGAGGTAGTGGGGGGGCCTAGAGGGCCCATAGTGATAATACTGGAGGTCATTCAATGTAAGGTGGACTAGGTCCACTATATTATTAAATAAGACCCACTATGGTAGTTAGATATAATAAATGAGTAATTAAATATAATAAATGTAAGATGACTTCTTAGAAGGTTCTACTTCTAGAAGATTCCTCCTCTAGAATGTTCTTAGGTGATGGTAACACTATATAAAGGGGTTTAAAAAATGTAATGAGACATGAAGAGAAGTATTGTGTTTGGAGTGGTAGCTCAATAGGAGGATGCCCCCTCGAAGAGGCAAGTGAACAGGAGAGGATCCCTTCCATAATAAGATCCATTGTATGGTGTTGCCCTACCTCAAGGGTTTGATATAATAAAGTTGTGGTTTTTTATATGGTTTTGATATATCTTGCATGGTGATTGTATTCATATATATTTGGATCTATTGTGATATTTTGTATTCAGGTATTTGGTTCTTAACAAGTGGTATCAGAGCACTTTCCTTGGGCAGACATTGTGGGCAAATATTTTTTATTTTTACAGTGGCAAATGTAAGGTAGCTAGAGAGGTAGTGGGGGGGCCCAGAGGGCCCATAGTGATAATACTGGAGGTCATTCAATGTAAGGTGGAATAGGTCCACTATATTATTAAATAAGGCCCACTATGGTAGTTAGATATAATAAATGAGTAATTATATATAATAAATGTAAGAGGACTTCTTAGAAGGTTCTACTTCTAGAAGATTCCTCCTCTAGAATGTTCTTAGGTGATGGT
>ML776614.1:793830-821785 GCA_009831015.1 Picea engelmannii
CGATTTTCTGCCGTAACTTATTGGGTGAGTTCATAGGATGCTCAGATGGCTATTTCTTCTCAAAACCTAAAAGAAATTCTTGAATCATTCAAAGCCCAATTGTTTCACACATTGGATGACAGATTGGATGCATTTGTACATGGTCTTACAGACAGCCTCACAAACAACCTCAATGATAATTTTCGTAGTATTCAAGATTCATTGAATAACATGCAGGAGAGATTTCTTATGGAGGGACTCAGGGATAAATATAATTAAGAAATATATTCTTGGTATGATTTTGAGGCAGATTGTGATGATTGGTATATGGATAGTTGTCATTTCTGGGATGACAACCACTTTCATATTTTATTTGATGACTCTACCCCACCTTCTGTAGAGAACATCAATGTCCCACATCAGGAGCTAGTTACCAACGTTCAATCTACATATTCTACAGTGGTATTATTCATTCTAGATTCTTCTACGACCCTTTTCCACTATGTGTATGGATCTTCTTAATTGGATCCACATGATAGGTGTCAGTCTTTGGAGTTGGTTATTGGGTTCCAAAATCTTCCACGGGGAGTTCACATGAGCACTTGGACATGGGACCCGAGCTTACAATGGTGGTTGGACTACTTTAGCATGGTGGATTTCCTTTCTACATGGGACCTTGGTTCTTCAGTCTTCTTCAACATTATGGTCCACAATTATCCATGGGACCCTGGTATATGGTTGTACATCAAGCGTTGAGGACAACGCTTTCATAAGGGGGATGGAATGTAAGGTAGCTAGAGAGGTAGTGGGGGGGCCCAGAGGGCCCATAGTGATAATACTGGAGGTCATTCAATGTAAGGTGGAATAGGTCCACTATTTTATTAAATAAGGCCCACTATGGTAGTTAGATATAATAAATGGGTAATTAGATATAATAAATGTAAGAGGACTTCTTAGAAGGTTCTACTTCTAGAAGATTCATTCTCTAGAATGTTCTTAGGTGATGGTAGCACTATATAAAGGGGTTCAAGCAATATAATGAGACATGAAGAGAAGTATTGTATTTGGAGTGGTAGCTCAATAGGAGGATGCCCCCTCGAAGAGGCAAGTGAACATGAGAGGATCCCTTCCATAATAAGATCCATTGTATGGTGTTGCTCTACCTCAAGGGTTTCATATAATAAAGTTGTGGTTTTCTATATGGTTTCATATATCTTGCATGGTGATTGTATTCATATATCTTTGGATCTATTGTGATATTTTGTATTCAGGTATTTGGTTCTTAACATCTATGAATCCACAAGGACAGTTTCAGAGTATTAGTCGGCTCCCCAAACCAGTGGACACTCAAGCTCTCACAGGCTTCTCCAACACTCACAAAAATCTAAGTACCCAACTCTCTTCTACCCAGCCTGCACCACCCAAGAGAATGTACCTCTACCCTTCTATGCCACACAGTCCCTTAGGCAGTCTTTCTTCTTCCAGGGCTCCAGTGCAGCTGGTCTAGAATCTCCATGTTGGGACTCTCAGGACTTGCAGTTGTGAGCAAAGTTGGACACCAACCCAACATCTGAGACATGTAGGCCTCAAATCATGGCTGGATTACACCAAGAATCTCTACAACCAAAAAAACCATGGTTGTTCTTCAATAGTCCAATTTTCCCTTCCCAAGCCCAACGCGAATGAGGAAGATGAGTGAGTGAAGGAATGAATGGAGTGCAATCTCCACGAGAGGGGGTGAACAGTGAACAATTTAGGTGAATGAATGTGTGAGGGAATGAATGAATGAGGCGACTAGCAGAAAAAATCAGAACAAGGATGAGAATGAGAGTGAACGAATGAACAACCAACCCCCCCATAGACTAGGGACAGGTTTAATAATTCTTGGGGATCAAGAACCTCTTGGCCTTACCCCAAGAACTCACGTAACTACTATTCTCCATTAATAAAATTGGGGAATGAAAAATATAGAATAAATGCTTAGCCCCTCAAGCCCCCTCTCTTGTGGAATCATAGCCCCCTATAACTCTAGTCCTTGTCCATTTAGTAGCCAATGAGGTATTTATTATTAATAATGATCAAACATTATATTTCTTAGGCACACTGGCCTTTTAATAATTGTTTGGGCACTCTGGCCTCTCAACAATGTAACAATAAATAATTTAATATAGGGGCTCAAAACCTAGGGTGTTACACATTCTCATGGTGAAAAAGGAGGATAAATTATCAATAAAGCATTGTTATTCTGATCACAGATCTGTCGAGCAATGGGTTGGGTAAGTAGGAATTGGGGAGGCTGTTGCAACATTATATGAAGATTGTAAGTGTCTCTTTAACATTCTCATCAATATACTTGGCTTATTTCCTTCTAGTATGTGTTCACATGTACTTGTCTATGTTTTTTTTAATCTTTCATAGATAGAGTGATTTTTTCTAATCCATTAGAGTAGGAGATAGTTGTTTGTCTCTTGTGATCCATTGCAGGTATTGTTCAAAACTTGTGGATTCAAGCAGCGTGGACGGACTTCGAAATTGAGGTACATCATACTATCCATCCTTCTCTCTTTTTTGATCAGCATAATTAATATATAGGAATGGTAGTGTCCAAAGGTAGTTTTCTATCTTGGTAGAGGGGTCTGCACTCCAAGGGAAGATTCACCCGTCCACAGGGGAATTATTCCGTAATAAAAAGTGAATTAACTGATTATTCCCAAAAATAGTTTAGCAAGGTGGCTTGGCTCTCTAGCATGATGAACCCCCTCTAAGCCCCTTCATTATTCCCTCTTATGGTATCATGATCATTACTAGTGCTCCACAGTCACATGGTTTGGCTTCCCTTTATTAAACAATAATACATTTACATTTACAAATTTCATGGCATGGTAATAATATCCCATACTTAGATAAAACCATCATTAATCACGATTTATTACAAATTAGTCAAGGGACAAAAAATGGGGTGTTACACCCCATTTCAAATCCCTTTGAATTTGGCCAAATTTCCCACAAGGTATTCTTGTGTCTTCTTCCTTGAATCTCTCTCAAAATTCCATCATCAACATGGCCTCTATCAAGGAGTACCACCTTGTTATTCAAAAACCCTTAATTTACAATTTTTTGAAATTTGGAGCTGAATTGGCCCATGACCCTCACTAGCACTTTTGTGTCCCTCAACACTACAATCCTATTCCCAAAATTCCACATGAGTCTTATCTTTTCTTCTCTTGTTATGGCGAAAACAAAAGTTTGGCTCTAGAATTTTTTTATTTTTATTTTATAAAACCACATCTTTGCTGACATGGTTCTCATCTCAATCTTTGAAGAACACTAATGCACTAATCTAGATTTTGAACCCTTGGACAATCTTTCCAATAATTGTACTTGTTAGAGGGTCTAGTCGACTGGGCATGGAAGTCGACTAAGCCAGACAATTGACTAGGCAAGGTAGTTGACCAATGTAATATGTTAGTTGAGTCAGTTGATCATTGAGTTGGATTGACCAATGTAATACACTTGTCGAATGCAGAGAAGAGTCAACTAATTAGTTGAACCAGTCAATCATCAGGTTGAGTCTACTAATGTATATATCATTCAACCTACTTGAGTCACTTTTTCCATAGGTTTCCTTTAGAAATTGGGGTTGTTTGGCTCAATTTCACCCAATAAATCTTCTCAACTAGCTTGTAGGCATACTCAAAATTTTGTCTCTACGCTTTGTAACTTCTGGTTCCTAGCCCATGTAGGCTCAATTTCTAAACCTAATATTTGATACCAATTTGAAACATACCTGACCACCCATGCATTGCTGGGATGGTGGGGTACTGGAAATGTCTCCTCAATTTCCCACAATTTGACATTTTTAACCATAAATCACATAGCTTTGATATAATAAATTCTCTATGTTGTTAGATGATGAACTATGCATCCTAAATGGCAAGTAATTTCATGCAAAATTCATATATACATGTAGAATTATAACATCATAATGTTCATTAGCATTCTCCACTTTTTGATCAGTGAATTGCATAGACATAACACAATTAATAACACAAAATCCATGACAATTATATTATGAAGAAATGTCATTGTCTGGCTATGTATGAGGAACATTCCTCCCTACCGTAAGATTTTCTACTCTAGTTCTCTTTGTAGTAGGTCACCCATGAGATAGGGATATGAATCCACAACGAAAAATGACTCCTACGATTGGATAATCTCCCTCACACAACCCAATACCCAACAATTAATAACAGACAAACTCCTACAACATTTTCCACCACCCAACTCTCTTCCCTAGCCTGAGATACTCCTGGGATGGAATCCCCTTCTCTGACCTACAATCCCTCAAGAAATCCTCACCCCCTCCAAGGCTCCAATATAGACTATCTAGGAACCTTGATGCTCAGGCTCTAGAAAATTTAGTTGTTTGTGGAGTCTCAATCCCAACAATCCCATGCTCATGCCTACAAACAATTACATATCAGAATTATGTAACACACATCCCCAATCTTCTATCACACGCATACTAGTCTATTTACTACTAATGATTTCCCCTCAATCCTTCCATTTGTAGTTCAAATGGTACTAGTTTGGTACAGGGTAATGGTGAACTCAACTCATGGAAAGAGAGTGAACAATGTCTAAAAAATGAGCAAGTGGAATTATGATCGAATTCCCCAAACCTAGGGAATTAGTATGCATGTTATGAACTTGCCACTTGACACCCAAGGAACTCCACCTAACTTCTTGGCACACATTCTCATATGGATTTGTCCTTTAGCATACTTAAGGTAAGAGGACTTTGCTTTACAATACAATAATGCATTTTAGACTTTGGCTCCTATGGGCCCCCTTGAGCTCCTCTCACATTTAAATCAACATAAAATAATATATCTTTAGTCTTTGGTTGACCAATGCCATATTTTCGTCGACTGCAAAGACAAGTCGCCTAAGCAGTCAAGCCAATCGACCATTGGGTTGGGTCGATCAATGGAATAAGTCAATTCTATTTTGTGGAATCATAACCCCCCAATGTTATAATCTCTCATGTATCACAACCATTGATGTGCATTTATTAATAACTTTGATATACAATATACATAAATCACCCCTCAACCATACTATCCAACTCACTAACCTATATAACATATATGTAAAATTACATTACAAATTCTTGAGGATTAAAACTAAGGTGTTACAATGAGATTGGAAACCCTAAGCCTTTTGAGTCTAGAAATGTAGAATACATAACAATATGTTTTTCTGAACCATAATTTGTATTTTCATCTAACATTAATGAGAAAAACAAACTATCCAACATTTTTAAACTTGTAACTCTTCAAAGTAATCTAAAATATAATGAACAAATTCAATTACAATTTTTCTATTTATGAAAAAATAATATTCCACTCAATTAAGTATATTAGGAGTTTGTAAATGCATTTGATGAAATGTCTCTTTGTATTATGGAATATATTAATTTCATGGTTGTTATTGCCCTTTCCCCACTGGCCTCATTTATACTCACTAAATGTCACGGAATAGGCTTTGCCAACGTTTCTATTTCGTACAAGTTTCTCCAAACCGATGTTTAATGATTACAAGATTTTGAATAAAATTTTAAATTATATTATATCAAATCCCTTACCCCATGGAACTTGAACCTTATATGTTTCTCACACAGTTGACACTTCATATGATTCTTTCCTTCTTCAACATGTATACTATACAATCAAAAGTGTTTTATCTTTCATTCCTTTTTAAATTCGTTTTTATCTTTCATTCCTTTTTAAATTCAAGTTTTGTGACAGTGGAAATCTTCCTATTTAGTTGATTGCTAGATTCCCCCTCTTGTCTTTCCTTTTCATGGTCAAACATTTCTAAATTGTCAACAATCTTCATAAATGTCTTCAATAAATTCATCATGCAAGTCAAGAATATTTGGGGTATTTTTAACTTTAAAATACTTTGACATTGTAGAATATTTATAAAATTTATAAAACTTAATTTATTTTTCTACATTTTTAATTATATAGTTTATTTATTAAAAAATTATTAAATTTATTAAAATAATAATTTTAAAAAGATATAAAATAAATTTAAAATAAAAATAAATAAATCACCTTAAACACTTTTTAATTCATTTGATTGAAAATAAACTAATGTATTCATGTATTTTTTTTTTTTAATATTTTTGATTAATATTTATAACTTATAATCATTTTCAATTATTTTATCATGAAAACAAAAATTGTATAATTATAATTTATTTTTAGATTATTACAAACACATTCTATAAATAATATTAGATACATAATATAGTTAATTAGCATGTTTTATAATAATAAGAAATATATATTAAAGTTTTTATTTTAATTAATATAAGAAGAATATATAAAATAATATACGTGAGGTGTTTTCAATATTAGATTATTTTGACATTGTAAAATATTCATAAAATTTGTCAATTGGATTTCGTTCGAGTGGTTGGGAAGAATGATTTTTATCTTCCTCACCAAGGTTCAATTCCCACAAGAAAAATATTCATAAAATTTATTCAAAGTTGATTGACTATTTTATTGGAAACATTTTTAACAATATATTTTTCAATTCCACTCTATTTACAATTCTAGCTTTCTTTTTGGCTCTTCTCTATACAACAATTTGGTTATTCTCTTCCTACATTTATGCCCTTTTGTGTTCTTATCTACATTACAATTCAGTCTTGACCATTTTATGATGGTTCTTCACAAGCATTGACTCTTTTGTTCAACGATATTTTCTGTTACAAATAAAAATAATGTCTCTTGGTTGTCTCCATCTAAGCTTCAATCTCAAGCCTTCTCTGACACCAAAAATATGTGGGATGTTGCCTTGTAATATCTCATCTTTGACTCCTAAAATATAATATGTAAACATTATGTATTATTTATGTGATGTGGTTGATGCGATGGGAATCAAGCCATGTGGGATGAGATATAATGATTCCATGATGTAAATATGTGAAATGCATTGTAAATATTCTTAGTGTGGAGCTCAAGGCTAAGGGTTGACTAGTGAAAGAATATGAGTCTAAATCGTGAGCTAAGTTTACAATGTGTTGGGTATATTTCCCATGAGAAGCTCATGGTTTTTGTAAAAGCATGTATAAAGAGAAAAATGCATAATTCATAATATTATAATATCCACGAAAATGGTTGTTCAAGGGAGAAACAAAGGAACTATGATACCATAAAATGGGAAGAGGAAAGGGGGTTGTTGGATGACCTTGTGATTGTCCTTTGGGTGTACCATCCCTTCTGTTAGCGTCAGAAGTCACCCCTAGATTGCAGCAGGAGCAGAGCCCGACGCCCATTAGTTTATGTCATGATTTGCTTAATGGGGGTGATCAAATGGAGGTTAACTCAAACGATGTGGTTCCAACTTCGAAACTAGGCTAGGCATGTATGGGCAAGTGAGGTATTAGATAACTTCAGACAGTGAGTTGTAGTAAGGGTGAGTAGGGGGAAGAATTGTATCAGAGAGATGCAAAGGTCTGTAGTAAACATCAGGTTTCTAACAGACTGTGGGAGAAGGCATCTAAACGCAAGATCTTCTTACATTCAAACATAGAACGTCGGAGAATACAACAATGCAACAATAAATCCTTTATCATAACATGATTGCAATAATTCACACAAATCAGTCGTTCACGAACTCTCTCAGCATAAGATGAAAACCAGATGGAGTGAGAAGACTGTTTGTCATTAAACAAGAAATCTTACATGCCAATACATAACCAGAGAACTAGAGTCTGTGCTAAAACTTTACAGTCGGGAGCTTCGCTCTACCATTGATACCTTCAAAAATGCAAAAACTGAGTACATATACTTGGGCAGATTTGCCCAACAGGGGCGCGCTCGCCCTCCAAGGCGTAGTGTCTCTTCAATCAATCTTCGGGTGGAAGTCCTTCGTCAGACGTCTCCTTAACTTCACATGGACTTTGCAGGGGAGGAGTAGCTGAGCCAGTAAATGCTGAGCTAGCGTGTGCAGACCTCCTCCGGTTGGTCGAGAACTCGGCATGGCTTCTCTGGAAAAATGGGTACACAGGACCCTCTCGAGCAGTCCTCTTTCCATACCCTCCATCCTTCGCATTTAATGAATGAGGTGAGGCTTCAACCACCCCTTCTCACCTTCATTTACTCCAAGCGAAAACCAGGATCGAGGTTGGATCAAATGGCACTTGGAGATCGCGGTAATTCCTTCTGTGAACATACATGATGCCTACGGCCCTTCCTGAGTAGCTCTTTTCTTTCACAAGTGACTACGGGCTGTGACCACGTGTTTATCCTCAAGGCGCCTTCGGAGTTCAAAAATGGGAAGGAGCTAGTCCTTGCTTCTTGAAATCGCGATGAGCGAAACACCGAGGCAGCTTAATCTGGCACCACACGCCCCTCTAGATCTGACAGTTTTGAACGCACTTTGGTGATGGTGTAGGCCCGCATTTGGGTGCTTTCGGAGCTTCGTGCCTTGAGGCTGGGAGGAGGTTGATCCTTGCTCTTTGAATTCGCGATGCGCGAAGGGGCGAAAGAACTTAATCGCGCATCACGTACCCCTCTTTTGATTGGACGGCCAGGAACACTTTTGGTGATACTGTGGGCCCATCATTAGAAGTGCTTTTCATTTCGCGATTCGCGAGTCAGAGACCCTTGGTTCCTCTTCTTCAACTCCCGCTTCCCGAGACGACGATACGGGCAGGGCTCCCTTTCTGGTCAGCGCTCTCCACATGTAACCGTTGGCTAGGGCCCAAGTACTAGCGCCTCTCGCTACTCGTGACCTCGTGAGTTGGAGTATCAGACTTTGGCATGCTCCCTTCACAAAGTCCCGAGACGAGATGGTCAGCGACGGTTGACCTCCTCCGGACACTTTTCGTAACTCAGAGTCTCGCGCAACCAAAGGGATATGGTCCGCTCTTCGAACTCATGAACCCCGAGCTCGAGAAATAACACTGCGCTTGAACTGCTTGTGATCAACGACCCTTGTAACTTCGCGAGTGCCTCTCGAAGAATTCCGACTGTTGACTTCCTTAAAACTTTTAGCGCTATACTTGACGCGACCCGGTTAAGCTGGAATTACCCATCACTCGCTGTTTTGCTCTGTCGCTGAATCCTTTCCGCTGAAGAATGAAATGCCCGCTCGCTTGATTTTAAATCCGAAAAGGACTTCTTTTGTGTGCTGCGCTTGGGCGCTTCTCGTGCAACCTGCAGACCTGGATATCCCTATGCTGAAGACAAGTAATGTTGCTAACATTAGGCTCCATGGGGGATAGAGTCGTCCCTGTGATTCTCTAAGGACTCATTTTGCAGTTCCAGTGCCTTGCTATTTGGCTATGGAGTCATTTACTAAGCCGAAACAATAAAAGTAAAAACAAATAACAGAAAGGGAAATATTTACAAAAGATAGGAGCCACTGAAGGCTCAGACAAAACATTTTTTAAGAAAATGCCCATATACTGGGCTGCTGAAAACTTCTTCGCCTTCCAAATATTGTAGCCGATATGTGTTATTTGAGAAGACTTCAGAGATTTTGAAAGGCCCAATCCACAGGGCTTCAAATTTTCCATGCTTGCCCTTATCTTGCTTAGGAGCGTCCCATTTCATCACCAGGTATCCTATTTGGAACTCCTCCTTGTTGGATTTCTTATCAAAAACCTGCTTGATCCTTTGCTGGTGGTCCTGAACTCTGATCATCACCTGCTCTCTAACCTGCTAGACTTCTACCAGTTGGTGAATCCTTCTGACCATGTCATTAGGCTCTTCTCGATAATCCTGGAAGAATTTCGCTACGGGAATGGCCAGTTGAGAAGGGAAGACAACTTCTGCTCCGTATACTAATTGGAAAGGGGAGGTGCCTATAGATCTCTTTGTAGTCACCCGATCAACCCATAGAGTGAATTTCAGCTTTGAATTCCAAGCTTTTTTGTTGTCCTCCAATAATCTTTTGATGATCCTTATGAGACTTTTATTGGAGGATTCTGCTAAACCATTTCCCTGGGGATAGTACGGAGTGGAGTGAATCAACTTGATTCTGAATTGCTCAGAGAACTTAACCAACGGTTCAACCTTGAATGAGGTTGCATTATCTGTAACAATCTTTCTTGGGCAACTGAATCTTATGATGAGGTCTTCCAGGAATCCAATAATTACCTTGTGGGAAGCACTCCTGGTGGGGATAGCTTCAATCCATTTGGTAAAGAAGTATGTGGCAGTCAGGATCCATATGTGCTGCCCACTGGAAGCAAGGTATATTTCTCCAATAAAATCTAGGCCCCATTGCTGGAAGGGTCCCGAAACAACCACAGGCTGTAAGGGCATAGACTTGAGCTGCTGTTTTCCTGAAAATCTTTGGCATGAGATACAGGCTCTAACTCCTTTATGAACATTGACGAACAAGGTGGGCTAGTAGTACCCAGCTCTGAGAATTTTGTAGGTTGTGGTCTTCTAGGAATGGTGCCCCCCACATAGACCGCTGTGAAATTCGACTATGATCCTGTCGGCCTCTTGTGGATTCATGCATTTTAAAATCACCCCCAGGGGGTCTTTCCAGCATAAAATTTGATCAATAAGGCAGTACCTGACTGCCCTGAGCTTCAAAGCTCTTGCTTTGTTTCTTTGCAGGCCATCTGGGGGCCGCAACTCCTACATAAAGTATATGACATCCTTATATCAAGGACATCGAGCCAACGGGGGCTCTCTTTGAGGGTCTATTTTAGACAACTGACCCTGCTGGATTCCTGAGCATTCGTTCATGAAACTTACCCCCAAAGCTTGGCAATTAGCTTCAGCCAGCAACTTGGCTAAGCCTTGACCTTTGATCAATTTTTTAGGCCTTATTTCCAAGTCAAACTCCAGGATCTTGGCTATCCATTTACTTCTTCTCCCTTCTATGTCGGGCTGTACTAGGATGTCCTTCACAGAGGTTGAAGGAGCGTATGCGATTACCTTTGAGTGCAGGACATAGATCCTGAAAGCTTTGAGGGATTTCACTAAGGCATAGGCTTGCTTCTCCATGATTTCATATCTGACCTCTGCATCTCTTAATGCCTTGCTGAAGAAGGCAATGGGTTGCTCTTGACCTTCCTCATTTCTCTGCAATAAGACCGCTACTACTGTATCGAAAGAGGCGAAAGAGAAAATTAGGAAATCTTTCGAATAGTCAGGACTGATCAACACTGGTGCCTCAGTCAATGCCTTTTTTATTTGGAAAAAAGATTCCCTGGGTTCAATGGTCCATTTCACTTCATTTCCCTTCTTGGGCATGGCTATGATGTGTTTCACCAGCTCAGCGAAATTTGAGACGAATCTCCTCAGAAAATTAATCTTCCCCAAAAAGGCCTGAACTTCCTTCTTCGACCTGGGAAGCGACAGGGTCCGAATTGCCTCCACTCTGCTAGGATCAATCCTCACTCCTTCTGCTGATACTATATGGCCTAATAGCTTACCTTCCTCCATAACAAACAAAGATTTCTTGGGGTTTAGAGAAAGGCCGAAACTCCGACACTTCGAAAAAACCTTTATCAGGTGATAACAATGCTCTTTGTCAGACCTGGAGAAAACTGTTATGTCATCTAGATAGATCACCACAAACCTATCTTTTTCCCTGATGAAGGCTATGTCCATGGTTTGCTGAAACGTCGCTACTGCATTCATCAGTCCAAATGGCATTTTGGCATACATGAATGTGTCCCAAGGGGTGGTGAAGGCTGTCTTTTCTCTGTCTTTAGGCATGATCAATATCTGATTATAGCCAAAAAAACCGTCGATCATGGAAATCCTAGATGCACCGGTTACCCTCTGCAATATGTGTTCCATGTTGGGCAGGGGATAATTGTCTTTCTTTGAGCTCCTATTCAGGTTCCTAAAGTCGACACAAAGCCTGATATCTCCACTTTTCTTCCTTACCGGAACCAAATTGGCCACCCATTCAGAATATCTCAAGGGGACGATGATCTGGGCTTCTAACAACTTCTTTACTTCTTTCTCCACGACGGGCAGCAACATGGGATTTATCTGTCTTAGCTTCTACCTGAATGGTTTAGCCCCTTCCTTTAGTGGGATCTTGTGTTCAATGACAGATGTGTCATACGTCTTGAGGTCTTCGTAAGTCCATGCAAACACATCAGCAAATTCTTTCAGCAACTCATCATATTCGGCCCTCTGTTCTGTGGTCAAACTGCTTGACAACTTGACAAACTTAGGCTCCTCCGGTGTGCCAATGTTTCACTCGGCTGTGTCAACACCTTCACTTGAAATTTTACCCTTCACTGCCACATCATTCCCATCGAACAATCTTTCTAAAGGAATAAGTCCCCTCGGAATGTGATTGCTAGGTAGCTGAATAATCTGGTGGTTAGCAATTTTATTTAAAAACACCTCGGGGTGAGGGTTATCTTCTGTATCAGGATCCTGATCAATGTGCAACGCAGAAAATTCATCAACAGATTGGAGAAACTTCTCGATTTCCAGATCATCCTCGAATACCTTCCAATGATTGACATTGTCTGGTACAGAGGGCCTATATTTTGTCTCAACATCATATTTGGCCATAGGCGACCGAGGGACCTTGAACTGGCTAGCTGAGACGACCAAAGAATCGGCCACAACATTATCCTCCCTTGGAATAAAAGAGATGTTGAAGGCTGAGAAGAAATTGTCGATTAGGTCCCATACTTCATTTCTGTAATTTCTGAGTCGAGGGTGCTTAGCCTGATAAGAGTTTCTAATCTGTTGGACCACCAACTCTGCATCTCCGAACACTGCTATCTCCTGAATCCCCATTTCGCTTGTAGCTCTTAATACTAGAACAAGGGCTTCATACTCTGCCACATTGTTGCTAGTTTAAAATTCTAATTTGTATGACAGAGAAACGGTTTCCTGGGCAGGTGACACAAAAAACACCCCAGCACCAGCGCCCTCCCTGGAATAGGCTCCATCAAAAAACATTTTCCAAACTGGGGTGATGGAGAGAGGAAACTCATGAGGAGTGGTGGGCTGCTCTCTGAGTCTAAGAGGGGTCTCGGGAGCATGAGTGAGTTGCAGTAAACCAGAACCTAAATCAGTGTCCAAGGCGAAAATGGGATGGTTGGTAGGATTGGCTTCATCACTGATTATATAGGCCAGTTGGGCTTCTCTGTATAGTCTTCTATGCTCTCCTCCAAACACTGAGATAGTAGCATATGTGAGGTCCATATGCAAGGTTCCCCCCAGCATTTTTATCCAAGATCTTGACAACAACATACCAAACTTGGGGGGGACATCAACCACTACAATATCCATGACCACACTTTTCAGAGGCAACTGAAACAAGGTCACGACTAGGTCTTTGATAACCCCGAGACATTGAACTTTCCTGGAGTCAAAGGAATAGAGGTCATGATAGGCTCGGGTGACTTCTAGTCATAGTTCTTCCATGACAGTTTTGGGCATGAGGTTGTGAGAAGCCCCGGAATCCATCAAGCAATTGTGCAGTACCTTGTCATGTATGTTCAAGGAGGTGTAGAAGGGAGGGGATGAGTCATTCCTATCTTCTACCATAGGACCTAGGATAACTGTAGGCTTTTCATATTGCAAATTGATGGAGTCTATGGGAAGGCATGAGACTTCAGACTATAAAAGATCAGAGAAGCGTTTCTTGAACCCTTCATGTTTAATCAATTCGGTTAGGGGCACAGGGATTCTGATTTTTTGAATTTCATGCTCGAAATTAAACGAAGATGAGAGCTTTGGGATTTGTCTTATTTCAGGAACATGACTCTGGACTATGGGAGAGAAGGGTTGGTTCTTTTTACCTCTTTGACTGTTTTCTACTTCATTGGCAGGCCTCTATGTTCTAGTGGTCTGCTCAGGAACATCAGGTGTTACTGCCTTCTTCTGAGACCCCAGGTCATACCTGCCTTGGCGGCCACTAGTCTTGTTTTCCTTGCTCAGTTCATTCAGCTGACTGTTCATGAGAGACTCCTCATATGATGATTGATTCAGATGAGGAAAAGGAGGATTTTATCCGAAGAAATGGATTTTAGGATCAAGCTCACCTGTTTCCCCTTCTTCTTCCTCGGCCATAAAATTGTTTTGGAAGGGGGCCTGAATCTTCTGGTCTTCTCTGTCTCTTTCCCTCTCCCTTTGCACGGTCGGGGAAGTGATATTGTTTGAACTTCTGAAACCTCCTTTGTTTTCGGTTCTCTGAGGGCCCTTGTATACTTGTCTCCCTTACACCTTCATTCTCTCCATCTCTGTCGACAAAGACTTCACCTTCTTGGTCAGTTCATCCACTTGAGAGTGGGGCACCGATGGGCTAGAAGTTGAGGTTTTAGATCTTTCCTTTCTTCTGTCTGCGTCGGCCTTGTTTCTCATTCTATCAGCTGCTAATACATTTGATTCCACTTCTATGGCCGCATCTTGCATTTGAGCTAAGGAGGTGGCTCTTCTTTCTCTCAACAAAAGACAAAAATCGGGGCCAAACGCATTGGCGTAAGAAATTTTGGCCGAGGCTTCTAAGGGATTTATTTTGGCAGGAATCTTGTTATAAATCTTATTGAACTTTTTGGAGAAGTCGGAGACAAACTCTCCATCCATATTCTTCAAATATCCGAACTCTGTCATGTAATACATGAAATATTTCCTGTCGCCCCACTGCCTCAGGAAAGCACTATCCAGGGCTTCGATCCCAGCAATAGATTCGGGGGCCAATCCTCTAAATCATTTCCTCACCTCACCATCCAGGCTCTGGATGAAGACTCTCATCCAGACATCTTCATTTTCAATGTTGAGGTTGCCTGCGTAACTGTAGAAAGCGGCTAGGTGCTCTTCCGTAGTTATGTCCCCTTCCCCGGTGAACTTGGGCAGATACTTCAAGTAGTCTCCAGCAGGGAGAGGATTCATAGGATGGGGTAGGATTAAGGGAGCATATCTGGCAGTGACTATGGAATCCATTCTATTTGGAGGGGGATTAGCACCAACCATAGGGATATTAGGTGGAGGAGAGCTTGGAGGAGAAGGAGTTCGCGAAGGGGCTACTGGGAATGAGTCTCGGAGTGGAGTGGGAAACAAGAGGGGATCTAAGGAGAAGGCTAACGAGCTCAAGTTAGCAGGTGCTCCTCTTCGCACAGGAGTGGGGAAATCCTCTATAGTCTTGGGTCTACGCCAAGGTGAAACCTTATAGGAGAGGGGAGTGACAAGGATTTCTCCCTCCAATCCCAGACCAGGAGGGGAAAACTCAGTAGGAACACTCCCAAAATTCAGGAAACGGGAAACCTCTGAAGGAGGTCTATTAAGAAACCGAGGAGGAGAAAATGGAGTTCTTACAGAAGGAGATGGAAGATTACCTGGTTCGGCGATGGAAGCTTCTTCTTCAGGGGCATTTCCTTTTCTGAGAACTACCTCTGGATCAGTTTCAGGTGTAGCTAGAGGCAGCTATGGGTGAGACCGCGCATGTCTACCTCTGAAATCCACAATTAACTTGGCAGGTTCTCCATAGTGGAGTCGTCACAATGGATTCGCCAGGTGCACAGTAGCAATATTCAAAGGCTCTGATACCCGATGCACCTTCAGAATCAGAGGCTCAATGTCGTTCAATCCCGGGGAAAATTTTCAACTTCGTCCCTGGCAACGACGCCAGAAATGTTAGCGTCAGAAGTCACCCCTAGATTGCAGCAGGAGCAGAGCCTGATGCCCATCAGTTTATGTCACGATTTGCTTAATGGGGGTGATCAAATGGAGGTTAACTCAAACAATGTGGTTCCAACTCCAAAACTAGGCTAGGCATGTATGGGCAAGTGAGGTCTTAGATAACTTCAGACAGTGAGTTGTAGTAAGGGTGAGTAGGGGGAAGACTTGTATCAGAGAGATGCAAAGGTCTGTAGTAAACATCAAGTTTATAATAGACTGTGGGAGAAGGCATCTAAATGCAAGATCTTCTTACATTCAAACACAGAACGCCGGAGAATACAACAATGCAACAATAAATCCTTTATCATAACATGATTGCAATAATTCGCACGAATCAGTCATTCACGAAATCTCTCAGCATAAGATGAAAACCAGATGGAGTGAGAAGACTGTTTGTCATTAAACAAGAAATCTTACATGCCAATACATAACCAGAGAACTAGAGTCTATGCTAAAACTTTACAGTCGGGAGCTTCGCTCTACCATCGATACCTTCAAAAATGAAAAAACTGAGTACATATACATGGGCAGATTTTCCCAATAGGGGCGCGCTCGCCCTCCAAGGCGTAGCATCTCTTCAATCAATCTTCAAGTGGAAGTCCTTTGTCAGACGTCTCTTTAACTTTGCATGGCCTTTGCAGGGGAGGAGTAGTTGAGCCAGTAAATGCTGAGCTAGCGTGTGCAGACCTCCTCCGGCTGGTCGAGAACTCGACATGGCTTCTCTGGAAAAATGGGTATAGAGGACCCTCTCGAGCAGTCCACTTTCCATACCCTCCATCCTTCACATTTAATGAATGAGGTGAGGCTTCAACCACCCCTTCTCGCCTTCATTTACTCCAAGAGAAAACCAGGATCGAGGTCGGATCAAATGGCACTTGGAGATCGCGGTAATTCCTTCTGTGAACATACATGATGCCTTCGGCCCTTCCTGAGCAGCTCTTTTCTTTCACAAGTGACTACGGGCTGTGACCACGTGTTTATCCTCAAGGTGCCTTTGGAGTTCGCAAATGGGAAGGAGCTAGTCCTTGCTTCTTGAAATCGCGATGAGTGAAATGCCGAGGCAGCTTAATCTGGAACCACGCACCCCTCTAGACCTGACGGTTCTGAACACACTTTGGTGATGGTGTAGGCCCGCCTTTGGGTGCTTTCAGAGCTTCATGCTGTGAGGCTGGGAGGATTTTTATCCTTTCTCTTTGAAGTCGTGATGCACGAAGGGGCGAAATAATTTAATCGTGCATCATGTACCCCTCTTTTGATCGGACGGCCCGGAACACTTTCAGCGATACTGTGGGCCCGTCATTAGAAGTACTTTTCATTTCACGATTCACGAGTTGGATACCCTTGGTTCCTCTTATTCAACTCCCGCTTCCCGAGACAATGATACAGGTAGGGCTCCCTTTCTGGTCAGTGCTCTCCACATGTAACCGTTGGCTAGGGCCCAAGTACTAGCGCCTCTCGCTACTCGTGACCTCGCGAGTTGGAGTATCAGACTTTGGCATGCTCCCTTCGCGAAGTCCCGAGACGCGATGGTCAACGACGGTTGACCTCCTCCAGACACTTTTCGTAACTCGGAATATCGCACAACCAAAGGGATATGGTCCGCTCTTCGAACTCATGAACCCCGAGCTCGATAAATAATGCTGCGCTTGAACTGCTTGCGATCAACGACCCTCGTAACTTCGCAAGTGCCTCCCGAAGAATTCCGACCATTGACTTCCTTAAAAATTTTAGCGCTATACTTGACGCGACCCGGTTAAGCTGTAATTACCCATCACTCGCTATTTTGCTCTGTCGCTGAATCCTTTCCGCTGAAGAATGAAATGCCTGATCACTTGATTTTAAATCCGAAAAGGACTTCTTTTGTGTGCTGCGCTTGGGTGCTTCTCGTGCAACCTGCAGACCCAGATATCCCTATGCCGAAGACAAGTAATGTTGCTAGCACCTTCTTTCCCACGATTTTTTACATTTCATCAATATTTGACTTGTGGGTATGGTCTAAGTACAAGTGTCATATCTATGATATCTTTGGGAAGAGAAAGGTCTCATGCCAGAAAATGTCTTCAATTGTCTTTTCCATGCAATTCTAGTAGATTTTACCATCATTGGAATTAGGAAATCATTCACGGGCATGGAGATGAGACAAACTCATTTTCTTTGGGGATGATTCTCCCTAGTTTTTCATGGTTGTTATGATGGTTGTCATGGTTGTAAATGGTAGAAGTTTCCCATGTCAGTCATTGGTAAGAGCCATAGAAGTTAGGGAAGCTTTCTATTGAAAATGTCAAAGGAAATGTGATTGTTGGAGAAAAATATCATCCTTGGAATGTCCACAATAGCTAATGCAATACCTTCAAACCTAAAACTCTATTATTTTTTACTCATTGACTATCTTGAAGCCAAGTGTTTTCTATCCTAGGTTATTACTAGAAGGGAGATAATAGATTGGGTTCTTTCTGCACACATTGAAGAACACTCTAAGGGATTGTTTACCAAAGAAGGAGTGGGCCTTCATTGTGTTGTGTGGGGTAGCAGAAGTGAGTGCCATGGATGGTATGAGAACTAGAATGGGGCCTATAGACATTTGTAGCATGCAGATTGGCTTGTCATGAGATTAATGGGTTGGGTTGAATGATTTTAGATTTTTGTAGGAGGTTCCTTCACCCTGGTGATATCATGGTTTGGATTGCAGGTGGATCCATAATTAATTGCTATGGTTGGGTGATAAAACCCTTCTCAACAACTAGTTTGGTGGACATGGCTTCATTTGTAGATAAGTAATATGATTTTCCTGTAGTTGAATGCTTATTGTTTTACTAATACATTGAATTTAATGGGAAATGATTTTTTTTATTATCATGCATTGTTATTCCATTGTTGTTTTATATATTTACATATGAATTTGGTAATGCATTTTTTTTAGAGATTAAACTCGGCCCACAACTAGTTTATGAGGAAAAATAAATTTATGGGTAGCGTTAGATAGCCAAGGAAAAGTATATGGGGACACTATAGTATGCTAACATAGTAGAATTGGTAGGGTTTTGAGTGTCCTATCCCACAAATCGATCCCTGGAGGTGGAAAGGTATATAAAAAACAGTATCAAAGCTCTGGTTTTAATACTAGAGTTGTTATGGGCATAAAATCCAAACATTCAAATGAAATATACAATTTGCAAGCCAACTATTTAACAAAAAGCCTCAATGAACACTATGTTAATTTTGTCAAGTTAAATGTTGATATTAGTGAGCTAATGGTTATTTTTTATAAGCTAGGCCAACACTAAACCTTTGGGTTTATTATGGAGTGAATTTGGTTTTATTTTGAGAAGCTAGTGATCAAATCCACGAAATAAGAAAGTTTGTATTTTTCTGTAGGTTACTAATGAGATACAAACATTAAAAACCTATTAGGTTTAGTTGTGAAGTGTTCATGTAGTAGGATGAGAGGTCAAGGGATCAACTTTAAGCAAGCATAGTTGAGAAAAATGCAAGTTACAAGGACCCTTTGAATTTCAAAGTTCATCCCCATGGTAAAATCAGCAAGTTGTGAAATATGCAAAAAAAGTCTAGTTATATTAGATGAAAGTAGTTTGAATTACCAATTGATAGGAGTGAAATTATGTTTGGAGAGTAAGTGAAATTATGTTTTGAGAGTAAGTGAATAGAGTACATTGAATGCAGAGTTGAACATGCATGTGAGGATGTCTGCTTGATGGATTTTGAGCATAATCAAAATATGGAACTTTGCAAGAGTCCTAACACCATTGGGCATATTTAAAGGTTCAATGTCATGTAGGTCCTTGGAGGTTTTTAGAGAAATTAAAAAATTGAAGTTTGGAGAAACCCCTATATTTGTAGGCTTATTTAAAAGTTTGTTTTTTAGAAAGACTTCGATGATTGTAGATAATTAAAAATGATCAATTTTTTCAAAGGCTTCAATGGCTTTGGAGTAGTTACAAATATCAAAGTTAAGACAAGTATTGAGCACCATAGAGGATTTTAAAAGCTCAAAGTTTGAAATTATTTTGTAGGATGCATAAAAGTTTGAAAAATCGGTGTTTATGGAAGCTCCGTAGGTCATGGAAAAGTTTGAAAAAACAATATTTGCAAAATCTCCATTAATCATGGAGTAGTTCAAAAGATGGATATTTTTGAAGGCTCTGAGGGGATCAGAGCAATTCAAAAGATTGAAAATTTGGGAAGGCTTTGATTATCGTGGAGAATTTAAAAAGATCGATATTTTTAGGACTCCATTAGCTATAGAGAAGTTGAAAATGTCAAAATTTTGAAGAGTTCCAATTGATCTAGGTGGATCTAGGTGGCCATCCACCTTCTCCATTGAATCAACGTTTCTGAGCTTGTGGTTTTGGTAAACGATTGTATTCACCCTTTTGATGGGGAATGTAATGTAATGCCATCTCCATTTGTAATGTAATGTAATTCCTACAACGTTAATGCACCAAATCATGTTAGAACTCCATAGTTAAGCATGCTTAGGATAGAGTAGTATTGGGATGGGTGACCTTCCGAGAAGTATTAATGTTTTACATGCCTATGTCATTTAGTAAACTTAGACCAATTTATCCCACATGCATCATGACAATTATTCTCCTCTCACTCTCTCATATATAATCAAGGTGAAAGAGGTCCTTTAAACATGCAGTGGAGTGTGATGTAAGGCTTATTTGCGGATGAGTGTAGGTATGATCTCTTTCTCTTCAGAGATAAGATATCACCATCTAGCCAGTTTGTGTTCTACAATGTTTTTCTATTTTATTCATTAATAGAAGTTGGGTTTGATAGTATTTCTGTGTCCTTTGCTATATTTTTGTTTGTATCTCATTTCGTTCTCAACATAATCTAGATCAATGGTATTAGAAAAATATGCTCGTTATTTCTTGAGGCATGTCCCCGACGAGGTCAAGGTATAGAGAGTTGGGTCTTGAGCTAGTTTCACTAGAGGACAACCTCTATCGTTAGACCAAGAGACCTCCCATGGTGGAAGAAAATAGAGATGACAAAGTAGGAGATCCTTTCAATATGTTTCTCAAGGAATCACTCACGTGACATATGAACGAGATTATGGAAAATTTCGCTCAGATCCTTCGAAAACTACTGATAACGACTGAGACATTTTCAACAAGCATCCATTTCGGAGGTGTTGCACCCTTCAAGATACAAGTCAATTTTGATATCCTCTTATTTGAAGGCTAGATAGATGTAGATGCTCTAAAAAAATGGTTGAATATGTTAAAAGGTTATTACTCTATCCAAATTTTTTCCAAGAGTGAAAAAATAACCTTTGCACTACTTAAATCCCTTCTCCATGTCAGAGCGTGGTGGGAAGGTTACTGGGAGAGGTACACCACAAATGAACCTATGCCCTTCAGGGGATTACCCACTTGGATGAACTTTGTAGATTACCTCAAGGAGGATTTCTAACCTGTCGAAAACTATGATGACCAGTACATAATATGGACGGATCTGCATCAAAAAAGAGACCAAATGGTGCCAGAGTACACTAACATCTTTCATACCTTGTGCTCAAAGATGGGTATCAAAGACTCCAAGTGGCACTTGGTTTTGAAGTACCGTAGTGGTATGCATAGTTACATTCAAACAAAGATGGATTTCTTGGACATATCCTCACTAGGAGCTACGTATCGATATGTAGTTGAAATTGAGAATAAATTCAAGCAGTGGAGTAAGCGTGAGTTCAGGTTTGAAAATACACTACAACAAAAGCATGTCAAAGGAAACCCTAACTCACAAAATGAAGGAAAAATCAAGGAGAGTCAATCCTAAGAAATTCAGTCCAAGTAACTTGCTAACAAGGGTGATGGGAAGTCTAAGAAAGACACTAGAAAGTGGTGTGATTTCCACAAAATCTCCTGGCACAACACCGATGAATGTTGATCGAAACAATCATTGGTGGCCAAGATCAAATAAAAAGAATTATAACCTGACTTGAAATCTGATTCAGAGCACAATAAAGGAAAACAAAATATCGATGCAGAACCCACTGCTACCATCGTGGCCAAAGCAATACAACCAAAGGAACTAGAGGAGCTTGAGGAGGGGGAGTGCCTCTTCCACTCACAGATGTGGGTAAAAGGGACCCGATTGCATTTCATTGTTGACAACAAGAGTCATAAGAATATTATTTGAGCCAAGGTTTTCAAGAGATTGAAGCTACCAATGATGCCACACCCCCAACCATACACAATAGGATGGTTGAGCCAGGGACGAGACATCCGTGTCTGATCCAGGGGATCAAAATATGATAAAAAATCAAAGTGCTCAAAATTTCTTCAAAACAGACTTGTGCGTAGGCCTTGTCCTCAAGATCCAAACGCAACTTGAACGGGTTCAAACGAACGTCATATGTGAGAGATATCGTGTTCTTTCCACTTTGCCAAACAAGCAAAATTTTACTGAATGTACAGTCTGTACAATGCTGACATGGCAGGGCCGTACTACTGATGTGGCAGGGAAGTATTGCTGATGTGGCAGGGATATACTACTGATGTGGTAGGGACATACTGGTGACATGGCAGGGTGACGTGGAAGGTGTGTTGGCAGGGTACATGTACCGGTCATGTTATGAAACATGGCATCTTGGGGGCCAATAGTATGGTGCCATGTGGCCCAAACTTGGGCTGCCACGTGGTACCCCCTCCAATGTTAAAAGGTTTTATTTTGGACTCCACTAGTCTTGAACCCACAACCTCTGGGCATGGGCCGAGCTACCAACCCACCCCCATTATGTTTCTTAACCATATACAAGTTTAAAATTATTTAAGTTTGAAATATGACATGGTTGGGCGGAGTTCGGGCTGGGGCTTAGCCCCAAACCTTGGACTTACCATATCCATAATCCCACACGACCACAACGCGGAGGACCCACCAACCAATTGCCCGATAGGTGTGGGCGCTCCAAGTTCAGCCCATACCATGTGTCCACACCACTTACCACCTTTTGTGTGAGAGGTTTCAAATGGGTCTGGGCTTGGCGCTACCACGTGGCCATATGGAGCCCATGTGAACGACACCTCCGTTGGATAAGGTGTTGGTGCACTAACGGTGTGATATAATGTCACTTTTTATGGGATGCACATGCGTGTTGAGTCTTTGGCACGAAAAACACACAAAGTCTAGGTTAATTCATTCTGGGTGTGTTTTGGCGAGCATAGACATCAAAGAATTGGGAGAAACTTCCCGAGAGTGATTCCAACTCAGTTTTTGGCCAAACCAGGTGCATAAAGAGCTCGACTAGGGATTTTTGGATGTTCTGGAGACATTGAAGCCATCTATTTCTAATTCTGACCATTGTAAAGCACTGATTTTGACACTTTGAGCATTAATGAAAATGATCCATTGGAAGCTGGACCAGGAGATGTAGCCCAAGAGAGGGATGAACTCCTTTATCATTTTGCTGTGTTAATGAGTTTAATTTGATGGTTGTTTATGACTATTTATGATGCTCATGATTAAGTAAAAACTCATTAAGATTTATGTGTTTGTAACTTGATCCTATTACCCAAGGACATACAAATTTCAATTGCAATTTCAAAGAGTCTCAAGCCTTTTCATTTTCAAATCAAGTTGGTATTAGAGCATAGGTTTTTGAAGGTTTGATTGTTTGCAAGTGTTTTTTTTCTGATGCTCACAAGGTTGAAGCTCACAAGAAGATAAGGTCAACTTGTAGAGACAAGTTCTCAACTTTCAAGAAGGAGAACTACGCAATCACGTCAAGCTTAAAGGAGATATTCACCAAGTATGGCTCATGAGGAGAGTCATGAAACTATTACTTCAGAGGATAAAACTTTTAGAAAATATTTCTATGATATGACATAGATGATGAAAGTTTTATTTGAAGAAATAAATGCAAGGTTGCAAGGTTAAATATCAAACCCTCCAAAGGCTAATGGAGATAGTGGTGATAGAACTCCAAGAGGAAATGGAGGGAATGGTGATACTCCACCTCCTTCACCTCCATATTCACTTCTTCTACCATTTCAAAGCCACCTCCAAATTATCCAAAGGAACATGGTAAAACTCCTCTAGAAACTCCTTTTCTTAAGATTGATATTAAGTTTGAATTGCCTATGTACAATGGAGAGGTAAATGCTGAGAAATTGGATAACTAGACTCATCATATTGAAGTGTATTATAGGATACAAATAATCAAATATGATGAAACTAATATTCAACTTGCTTCTCTTAGATTGGAAAGTGAAACTCATTTGGTGGGAAGCCAAAACTCAAGAGGACATGAAGAAACATGGTAAAGTTTTATTCTCTTGGAGTGATTTTATTGTTGCACTTAAAAGACAATTTTATCCATTAACATACATGAAGAAAGCTATTATGGATTGGAAAAAATTTAGACAAGCTAAAGGGAAAAGTGTGCAAAGCTACACTCAAGAATTTAGAAGAAGAGATTTGATTTTGGGTATAGATTTATCTTCTCAAGAAACTTTACTCAAATATATTGGAGGATTGCAAAGCTACTTGAGGCACATAATACTTATGTTTAACCCTACAAATATAGATGAAGTTTGTGTATAGGCAACTCATTTGGAAGTAAGAGGGAGGAATGAAACTCAAGAGGGAAACAAGAAGACTTTTGTTAAGGGAGACAAAGGAAAGAAGTTCAAGGGAAATGATAGAAAGAATGCTTCAGTCAAGAAAGAGGGAGAAAAAATCTCATGTAAACACTGTTCAAAGGATGGCCATGATGAATACCATTGTTGGAAACTTCATCCTGAGATGAGACCCAAAACGTTCAACCATAAGGGGAAACCAAATACTAATGCAACTACACAACATGATTTAGGTTATGATTCAGGTGATGAAACACATATTACAACTATGGGTTTTCAAGGTAAGGATTCTATTGCAAGTACTAGTTATTCAAGTAGTAATAGCCTCAAAGAAACTCAACATGAAAAAGGAAGAATAGAGCTTTTCCACATAAGGGTTATTTCAAATCATACTGTTGGCAGCATGCCGAAATGGGAAAGAAAGTGTGCATGAAGAAGAACGATAGCTGGAAGAGCAATCATGGGAAATAAAGTGTGCAGAAGGAAAGCGACAACTTGCAAGAAGCATAGCACACACGCATGCAAGAAGGAGGCGACAGCTGGAAGGAAGCAACGAATGCATGCGGAGAAGGAAGACCTAACGACAGTAGATTTAGGGTTTTTGGTAAGAGTTTTTGTGTAAACGGATGAAGAGCCCAATAGATATAAATATAGGCAAGCAGGTATCAAAAAGAGGTTAAGAGATTTTGCGAAGGTTGAGCCTTACTACTGTTGTAGAGTTGAACTCGTTTTATGTAATGTTTTGATAAGAGAAATACTTGTAATGAGTGAGCTAAGCGGGTGGTAGACCTCGAGGATCAAATCACAGGCTGAGGAGCCTGGTGCGATCTAGTTCGCCTCACAGAGATCTTACTGATCTAAGGAGAATTGTAAGCTCAAGGCATGAGAACTGCAAAACTACCATAATAAGAGAGCCAAGAGCCAAATATTTGTGGACGTAGCCCCAGGAAGGGTTGAACCATGGTAATACCTGTGTAATGTGATGAATGCATGCATATCTCTGTTTAATTTTGTTAGTTAAATGTTGAATGTGATGAATGAATGAGTTATTATACTGTTTAGTTCATTACTGTTGTGCTATTAAATCCCGAAGGCCAGATAATAGTAATTTGTAATATGAATCATAAGCAAGGGTTCAGAATGCAAACCCTCTATCTCCTACTCAATCCTAGGTTGTAAACACCTGAGTCTTACAGCCACCCATAAAATCTATCTTGGGTGAGATTGCATAATGCATTCTGTGTGCTGTGTTGCCTTCTGGTTCACCAGAAGGGCCAATAGTTTTAGGCTTTGTTGGTACCCTAAAAGATACGAACCCCGGGTTATTAGCGTAGAGCTATTCGGTAGGTTAAAACCAACTAATGTTTCCATTGTCGGTTGTAAGAGGAACACGAAACGACTGAGTAGATGAGATAGAACACATGTGGAAAAAAATGAACGAAACTAGATGATCGCTGAGTCACTAAAAGGGAATGTTGCGACCGTGGAACCCCACGAAAGCAGAAATCGAAGGCTGGTTGAGAACTATAGAGCTAGAGTTTTGATGCAGACCCCCGACCCTCGTGCCAAGATCCACGCAGGATCGTTCTAAATCTTCCCCCGAGTCTGATTGACTCTTTGGTTTCCCCACAGGGAATACCACACACACAAGGTGTATTCCACTACTAACCACCAAATATGATCAGGGTTTTTATTTTCCTTTCAGGATTTGAGATTTCGCAATTTCGCAAATCCTGATGTTGAGGCTCTTGTCTCTTCAACCTCTGAAACCCGAAACGTCAACAAGGGTTGACTCCTTCAATGCGCTGAACACACGCCTCTTGTTGCCACTTATTTTGGCTTTTCAGAACTTGAGTGATTGACCAACACTCGTTCCTCTTCCCTTATGATCTTCTGGTTTCTGAAATTTCCCCTTTCTAGCGAGATCGAAGGTCTTTCGGGATTTTCCCCGAAGCTTGACCACTCCCTTGACTTCCGTCACACGTATCCTCCGATTAATGCTTAGGACCCACCTTTCATCTTTTTCCTTTTCGCGATTTCGGGAGTTGCGTTGACATGCAACTCTGTCTCTTGACTCCCAGAACCCCGAAACCCGATTGGGCCCACGACTATTGTCCTTCAATGTTTTCGAGAATTTTTCTTTTCTCTCTTAGGGATTTCGCAACTTGCAAGATCCACAGTAGAAAGGTTCCTCACCTTCCAAAACTCCGATCTCCGATCTCCGAATTCCCGAAACCTCACCTCCAACGTGACCTACGACTGAGATCCCCCACGATCTGACGACTCTGGATCTTTCGGATTTTCGCGAACCAGGAGTTTGAAAATCTTGATTCTCAAGATCGCTGCCTCTTTTACTTCCTGACACCCGAAGTGCCGAAATGCCGAAATCCCAAAATTCACCCAAGGTACGTTGCGTTTCGCGACTTTGGGATTTCCAATGTTAAGTTCCCCGACTCCTTTATCATCAAGATTCCTGATATGCCGAACCTTGAAATACCAAAATTTCACACTTGATTATCCTTTTCGCGAACCAGGAGTTTGAGTGACCAAGGGTTTTGACCTGCACTCCCAACTTACGAAACCCAAAATTTTGAAATGATCTAACGGCTCAACTGACCACAATAAATGGTCCACGCTGGTTCTTGATGTCAGGGTGGCGGATTCGTCCAACTCCTAACCACCTTGCAGCTCTTCTAGATCCTACGGTTCCCACAATTTCGCGAGTTCTCCTCGGAGAATTCTGATCGCCCGATTCACTCCTCAATGAATTCTATGAGACGAATCGGTGTTCCCCCTCCTGAACTTGTCTTTTATGAGATGCTTTTGAATTTCATCTCCCTTTGAACACTTCAAAGGTACTATCCCTCCTGAGCTTTCACTTGCAAACTCAAGTCTCCAAAAGGAATTATTCTCGCACTCCTTGCGACAATCTTTCAAATAACCTCTGGTTATTTGAGTCCATGACTCTATGAACTCTTTGCAACAACAATCCTTCCACCTTCACCTTAGTTGATAACTTTTAAGGTTTCAACTAGCCCACACACAACTTGCACGACTCTGTGCCTCACCTGCACTTCTACGGGAAATGAGGAAAATGGTATCTCTCCTGAGCTTTATGAGATAAAACTCAGACTCTTGTCAACGCACACCTTGTGGACGTTTCACTGCACTCCTTGCAGAAATTTTCAGGAAGAGAAACAATTGAAACTCATTCTTCTCCCCTCTCAGACTTCATACATTCACCATGAAATCGTAGACACAACATAGCATTGAAACAAATGCATAAACATAGAGAATAAAACAATTGTAAGCATACCATTAAGAAAATGTAAACAGTAAGCATCATAACACTGTTATCCCTGATTTCTAGGGATAACTAGGAGATCATGTCTCGAGGCCCATAGGTCCTAGACATGGAGTACCGAGAGCAGGATTGACCTAAGCATGGCCCTGGAGGGCCCATCCTTCTTCTTCTTCGCCAGACTTGTCCTGTTAGGAGCAACAACTTCCATCACTATCGGCTTGAATTTGCATCAGAAAAGACTCTTGCTCCATGAGGTAATTGGTCCAAGGTATCATGGTATGTGTCATGTTTGATCGTTATAACTTTCTTATATATGCATCAGGTTCCTTACATTTCTGACAACTGCTTGGATCTTACACTAATCC
>ML776614.1:821835-864994 GCA_009831015.1 Picea engelmannii
GGGTTTTGGTTAGCCACCAGGGGGGATTTGAAGAGCCATCGTCCGATCCCACCATACTATCACTTTATATCTTATCTCCCATACATCCATCCCATTCCCCTAGTCCAGGCATTAGGATGACCTACTTGAGGGGTTACACTTCATCCTGTGGGAAGAAGGGGCTAAAGGCCCAGGGGGTAAAAGTAGCTGGTAAAAGATAAAAGACATAGGAAATAAACCTAGAGATGCTTCGCCCAGGGATACCCAAGAAGGCAATAAAAGGCCTCTCGATAAGAAACTAAAGGGACCCGAAGAAAAATAACAAAAACAAGACCTAACCAAGAGGATGGGAGGTCTCATCACGAGCCGACCCATTATATTCATAGGTATCTAGTAGTATGACATTGCCATTATTTGGTCACCACACCAGGGCAATGACCTTTGGCTGCATGGCTAAGGGAAGGGGGTCTCATCACGAGCCAACCTTATCATTTCTATGAAAATACCAGTGGGTAACACTGTCAGCTCTGGTCACCACACCAAGGCAGTGTCCTCTGGTCAGACCTTGAAATAAAAAGAAAGAAAAAGCAATAAATAAAGAATAAAGGAAAAAAAGGGGCTTGGAAAAAGTGCATCCATGACGTGTACGACTAGCCTCCTACAAAGGCACCCACGGACAATGCCTACCCCTGGTCTTCACTATGACTGGACATCCTTAGACCATATCACTTCATATACATGGCTTGAATGATCTTCTGTGGAAACTTTCCTTTTCTTATGGATATCAGCCCAATAGGTTGTTCTATCTATTTCTTCAACTTTGTATAATAGATCAATGTAACGTCTTTGAGCTATTAGAGGATATGCTAGGGATTTTATGGATGTATTTGATAAATTTAATGATGAAATATGATTGACATTTCTATGATCCCGAGGAATAATGAGCCCATGGAGGGCGAAGTTTTTGATGTGCAGGACCATACCCAACAGACAGGTACCAGTGGACCGGTACACATGGGGATATGATTAGCTCAGACCTCCATGGGGCTGAAGAGCCCATCTAATGGTTTCTAGATGGAAGAGACAGGGAAACGTTATGATGAGCCTGTGGACGAGAAGAAAGAAGGAAATTCCACCCAGGACGCTTTGGCAGAGCCCGGCCTAGGGGGAATCACCCATTGCAGATGGAACGTTTGGCCCTTGATGGACAGGACGTCACCTAGGAGAGCTGGATGTTATCTGGAGCGTGTGGCAGTGTGCTGAGGTCATTGGCACGTGTGGAAGCTTGGAGGATGCCCTAAACAGGCCAATGTCTCACTTCTGGATGATATATTTTCCCAAAAAGGGCCAACGTCTCCCTCAGAAGGGCTTGACGTCCCTCTTTTTGCTCATATTATGACATTTTTCTAGCAGTTAATGTAAAAACAGTGTAAATTTTGTAGTCAACCTTGTCGGCTGGTTTAATGACCTAAATTTTAATTGAAAGGTCATGGATTGGTATAAATAGAGGACGTTTTTCCTCATTTTGGATAGAACACAACTCACTCTCTTGTGAGAGATTATCTTTTAGTCTTTTTCTTGGTATTTTTGGTGTTCTAAGTGAGGCGCAACTCTTCTTGGAGGATTCTTGTTGGCATATATGGTGTTTCTCTCATGGAAGGTTTACAACTAGGGTTTGATTACGCATTCTTCATGATATGTAAGTGAATTTTTCATGCAAAACTTCTTAAGTGAATGGTTGTAGTCTTAATTTCTTACATTTGCTATTATATTGCTAAATATTGAAACCCTAGGTAGCAAGCACACTAGTAGGTCATTGCTATATGTCCCCATGCTTGAGAAATTGTTTTAGCCATTGAAAAAAGGAAGATATAGCCTAGCCGTTGCTACACTTATCTCCCTTTTTCTGAGTTAGCATTAAAGTATAGATTGAAGAGAGGAGACGTCCTAGGCCTAGTTAAATCTATACCTAGGGTTTTAACCTTCTAGTGTTTGAAAAGCCTTGCTCCTGCAACAATTTTCTCCCTTAGATCTGTTCTTTGAAGCTAGCCATTTTGCCAAGTGTGTTTAGAGAAAGAGGAAGGAGCATGAGGCCTTGCTTAAGCAACACCAGAATGAGCCTCCTTCCCTTAGGGTTTTGATTCTAGGGCCCTGCCATTACAGCACCATAGAACCCTACCCTCCAGTATTTAAATTTTAATCCTCCTGAGATATTTTTCCCTTACTTTGACTCCATTTACCCTAAGGCACTGGTATTCTTTCCAACGTTGAGCTTGAAGTGTGCAAATTCATCTTTTAAAACTTTATTTTTTGAAACCCTAACTAACCCTAACGCCACTAACTAGGGCTGACGTCATACTTGATGCAGTAACCCTTCTAGCTAAGTAATTAATGATGACGTCAGGCCTTTATTGAGCTATGTTTGATTGATAATACTGTTGGCTTGGTCATTCTGTGATAGATATTGATGAATTGATTATTTTTCATTGGCTAATTAGTAAAGCATTGAACTCATCTTATCTGTTACTTTACTCATTGAATGAAATCAGATAATTAAGAAGTACTAACCCTTTGAATTTATAACCTGTAAATATACATATAGTGTTGTTATTGTCTTATTCCGGGCAGGTGTTCTCAACAAGGAATTCACTTCTTTATTGGCTGATTAGCCGGATTATCTGATACTGGTGGTAACCTGCGAGGAGAGATAACCTTAACTTTTGACCTTTTTACTCTTTACCTCTTCAAACCCCAGGTTACCGGGGACATCTCCCCTGGGCTAACCTCCCTAAACAGAAAGATCCCCCCATTGAGGTGACATTGGGTGGGGAGGTTCCTGTTACGCCAGTTTGACCCTTATCCTTTAGCCTTGTAACCTAAAATACAAACTACGCGATAACATTTTGGCGCCGTTACCGGGGAACACTGAGTCAATCTTCCTCAACGACAAATCCTTTGGTAAGCCTTTCCTCAAAGACCTTTTCTTACAAGCTTACCTGGCGACTCCACTAAGACTTTATTCCCCTATTCTTTGATAGTTTCAGGAAAACTATCTGGCGACTCCATGATGACCCTTAGCGGAAAACTGTATTCAAATCCCGCTACTGTGACAACCACCACTCTAACAAACGCTATACCTCCAATCAATCCAAATCCTCACAAATGGTCTTACTCAGAGAGTTTCAACTGCTTTGACTTTAGCAACATCCAAGGTGGAGTACATGATTTGCCCACAAATGAAAACTCTTGGCTACCTTTATTTTCAGGAAAGGGTACCCCTGGAAACACACATTGGACCCATTTTTGTGACAGTGTTGACTTTCATTTGGCCGGTCAAGACCACCCTGATGTCTTTGTGACACTCTTTGTGAGTTCTCTTACAGGAGATGCAAAAGTCTGGATTGATGGATATCCCAAGGGAAGCATAAAAAACATTGAAGAGCTGCAAAAGGCCTTTAAAATAAGGTGGTGTGATAATGAGCATTCACAAGACTCCTTTTCTTGATACCTCAACATTTGCAAAGGACCTTGTGAAAGTACAAGGGATTTCAATGATAGGTTCAATCTTTTCCTTAAAAATATCCGGTCAAAGGTTGGTTCAGAACAAGCCATCATCGATCACTACCTATCCTCCTTAGAAGGAACCTTGCAATTCAATGTTAAGGACCGGTCACCAACAACCTTAGAAGAAGCACAAGACATGGCCTTCCATATTGAAAGAAATCTTGATTTTGATGACTACATTCAACAAAGAAACCTGGATTGTGAGCTATGGGATCTAGGCAATGAACCTATGGCGGAACCTGAAACTCCAAGCATCCTCCAGATCGAATTAGCTCCCACCAAAAGGAAATGGAACCTTTCTCATAAGAGTGATATCTCTTCCCAAGAGCCTCCATTGAAGAAGGCCCATCCAGAGGACAAAGATAGGGATGCATCACACAAAAACATTGAGCCAAGTCTCCTTCAAGACTTCTCTCTTTTTATTCATCAAGTGGGAGACCCTATTGCTAAAAATTGTGAGTTCAAACCCTTTTATGTATCCCTCCGAGTCAAAGATTTTCTCCTCCACAATTGTCTACTTCACCCAAGATCCAAAACCAATATAATGACAGAAGAAGTTATGCAACAATTGGGCCTAAAAATCTCACAAGAAAATACCAGAGACAATTTCGTAAAGGGAATCATTAACAATCTCAAGGTAGCCTTTGACTCCTGTCCCAACGCTCCTTTCTTGATGAATGTGGTTGTGATGAATGATATTAATAATTTTGGGATCATCCTCTGCAATGACCTTATTGAACACTTGAATGGAAGCATTCACAAAGAGCAGTCCAGAGCCATCATCCCTCATCCTGAAGGAGGATTTTATACCATCTACAATGAACCCTTTGTTGGATCACCAGTTGAAAACCCCGATGAGATAGATGATAAACTTTTATGCATCAATAGTGGTCTGAATGATTGGTTCATTCAGGAAGGAAAGTTGGATATGGACACAGTTGAAGAAACAGAAGGAATATGGACTTTAGAATTCGATGGCTCACACTCAAGTTTTGGATCAGGTGCTGGAATAGTCTTGACAAATCCCTCAGGTGAAGTCTTCTACCATTCATATAGGCTGGAATTCCATTGCACCAACAATGTGGCTAAATATGAAGCTTTGATTCTGGGACTCAATCTGGAAATCAACAAAGGCGTCACAATATAGGAGGTGAAAGGTGACTCAGACCTCATCGTGTCGCAAGTTTTAATGAGATTTGCAACTAAGAATGAGAAGTTAAAGAAGTATCGAGATGTAGCTCAGACTCTTTCAAAATCCTTAAGAAAGATATCAATTGAAGCTGTTCCTCGAGAAGAAAACCATGTAGCTAATGCTTTGGCCATCTCAGCTTCCACTTTGCAACCATGCAAAGGACCTCTTCATGATCTGTGAAGAATGGAGGTTCTTTTTAGACCTTCTATCCCCGACAATCTAGAGCACTGGCAGGTCTTCGAAGACGATGATCAAATTATCAGATTCATGGAGAATAGCAAAGAATTCACAGATACACAAATTTCTTTCCTGGCTGATTCTATGGACTTGGAAATCATCAACCTGCAAAACAATACCTTACCAAAGGGTTGTATTCCTCTAGAGAATCTATTTGACAGACATGATGTTTTCAAAGGAAAAAGAACCAATAAGCAAGCTGAGGAAGCCTTGGAGTTCAACATTGGTACTGATATGGACCTGAGAATGATCAAGATAGGAAAGGGGACTACCGATAAAGAGAGGAAGGAAATACTGGAGCTCATTAGGGAGTTCAGAGATACCTTTGCTTGGAACTATGATGACTTAAAGGCCTATAGAGGAGATGTTATCCAACATGCTATACCCTTGGTGGAAGGAGCCAAGCCATTCCGACAGAAGTTAAGGCATATCAACCCGAAGTTGGCTGGACAGATACAAAAGGAACTTCAAAAGATGGTTGACACTGGTATCATAGCCCCAATCAGGTATTCTTCTTGGATGTCAAACTTGGTAGTTGTTCGGAAGAAAAATGGTGATATTCACCTGTGTGTTGATTTTCGCAACCTCAACTAGTTGTCTTTAAAGGATAATTATCCTCTCCCAAACATGGAGCATCTACTTCAGCGAGTCACGGGGGAAGGGATGATGTCTATGATAGATGGATTCTTGGGATACAACCAAGTTTTACTCAAAAGGGAGGATCAACTCAAGACTGCTTTTACTACGCCCCGGGGAACTTTTATGTACTTGAGAATGTCATTTGGCCTCATGAATGCAGGCGCCACCTTTCAAAGAGCAATGGATTTTGCCTTTAGGGACCTTATACAAAAAATCATAGAAATTTACCAAGATGACCTCACAGTCGTATCAAAAGATAGGAAATACCATCTCTCCCACCTCAGGATTGTTTTTGAACGGTGTAGGAAGTATGCCATCTTACTAAATCCTAAGAAGTCTGTTTTTGGGATTGACGAAGGAAAACTGTTGGGACACGTGGCCTCACCAGGGGGAGTCTCCATTGATCCTGAAAGAGTCCAATCCATAAAATATGTCCGCCCTCCAGTCAACGAGAAAGCCCTACAATATTTTCTTGGAAAAATCAACTTCATTCGCAGATTTGTGCCTAACTTTGCTGAAAGGATAAAACCATTAAGCGCTCTGCTGAAAAAGGATGTTGCTTTCAGGTGAGGAAATTCGACTAACAGATCTTTTGAAGATATCAAGAATTCCATCTCCCAAGCCCCCGTCTTGATGAATCCTGATTTTTCTCGAGATTTCATAATTTTCTCATTTGCATCTCAGGATACTATTGCAGGTGTATTAATGCAGAAGGATGCTGACAACTATGAACATCCCGTAGAATTTATGAGAAAAGTCTTAAGAGATTCAGAATTGAACTACTCCATCACAGAGAAGCAGGCCTATGCCTTGTTTAAATCCCTCAAACATTTTAGAAACTACATCGGTTACAATAAAATCAAGGCTTATGTCCCATACCCATCCATGAAGGATGTTTTATCACAACAAGACTGTATGGGTACTCGAGGAAAGTGGGTTTCAAAAATCCAGGAGTATGACTTAGAGATAAAACCCACCAAGATAATAAAGGGACAAGGTCTGGCCCAAATGCTGACTGAAAGCAATCAGGAAGCCATACAAATGGGTGAGAATGAGCAGGCGAATGTAATAGTCAGTGAATTAGAACATGATGAGTGGTATTTCGACATAGTTTATTATCTAAAGAAATTGTCTTGCCCTGATCACCTGGTGGATTACAAGAGGATGGATTTGAGGTTGAAGGGTATGAAGTATTTCCTGACCGAGGACGGACTTGGGTAGAAGAATCCTGATGGCGTTATACTTCGATGCGTAAACAAGGACGAGGCAAAGAAGATCTTGGAGGAATTGCATTCTAGGTATTGCGGTGGACATTTTGCTGCATGTACTACTGCCCATAAGATTTTGAGGGCTAGATATTATTGGCCAACACTTTTCTCAGATGCTTATCAACATGTTCGATCTTGCCAACCTTGTCAATACTTCACTGGCAAACCAAAACTTCCAGCACAACCTTTGAAACCAGTAGTAGTGGAAGCACCATTTCAGCAATGGGGTTTGGACTTTATCGATGAATTCAAAGACAATTCGAGTAATGGCTATCGATTGATCCTGAAAACCACGGATTATTTCACTAGATGGGTCGAATCAATTCCTACAAAGAAGGCCACCAAAGAGGTTGTCATGAACTTCTTAGAAGATCATATCATAACCAGGTTTGGGGTCCCTTCCAAGATCACTACGGATAATGCCAAAGCTTTCAACTCCTACTCTCTGGTAGAGTTTTGTTTCAAATATGGAATTACCCTATCCCATTCCTCGAACTACTACCCACAAGGGAATGGATTAGCAGAATCAACCAACAAGAATCTCATGAATATCCTAAAAAAGGTCATCGAGGAAAATAAGAAATCATGGGATAGTAAAATAAAGTATGCAGTATGGGCAGATCGAATAACCACGAAGACATCCACAGGGAAAACCCCTTTTGAGTTGGTATACAGACTTGAAGCAAAAATTCCTGTAAACCTCCAAATCCCTATCCTTCGATTCACGCAACAATATGACATAGATGCAGAGGCAATCCAAGGAAGAATAAATCAGCTGATAGAATTGGACGAAACACGGAGAACTGCCTTGGGACAAATGACAAGGAACCAAGAGAAGATAAAGAACACGTTTGATCATAAAGCCAAGGAAAGGAGTTTCTCTAAGGGAGATCTTGTCCTGCTATGGTATAAAAGGAAAGAGAAACCCGGTATGCACAAAAAAATTGACATCCTATGGGGAGGCCCTTATAAGATCGAGAGTTGCGCAGGTACAAATTCTTTCAACCTGGAAACAATGGAAGGAGAGATTCTAAAACTGCCAGTAAACACTTTACATATCAAGCGTTACTACCCTCCAGACACATGATGGTACAAGTAAGTATGAGTAGGTAAGCATTTTCGTGTATTATACCATCTACATTTCTTATTTGTTTCCTTATATGCATCTGATTGTTTTATCTCATATGTATAGATGTTATATTTTGCGGGGTGGCAATACCACCCCACCTTTTGTTGCTAATGTTTCTTTTCAAGTGTGAGCAGGTATGCAGGTTTATGCAAGAGATGCTGAGGTTCTCATGCGCTCTATGGTGAGCACATGTCCCCGAGTTGGAGCCAGATGTTATCCCCGATTTCTAGGGATAACTAGGAGATCATGTCTCGAGGCCCACAAGTCCTAGACATGGAGTACCGAGAGTAGGATTGACCTGAGCATGGACCTGGAGGGCCCATCCTTCTTCTTATTCACCAGACTTGTCCTATTAGCAGCAACAGTTTCCATCACCATCGACTTGAACTTGCATCAGAAAAGACTCTTGCTCCATGAGGTAATTGGTCCAAGGTATCATGGTATGTGTCATGTTTGATCGTTATAACTTTCTTATATATGCATCAGGTTCCTTACGTTTCTGACAACTGCTTGGATATTACACTAATCCACTTGACCATTGTTGGGGGGATTAACGGGGTCCCCTAGCAAGCTTGTATTCATGGGTTTTGGTTAGCCACCAGGGGGGATTTCAAGAGCCATCGTCCGCTCCCACCATACTATCACTTTACATCTTATCTCCCATACATCCATCCCATTCCCCTAGTCCGGGCATTAGGATGACCTACTTGAGGGGTTACACTTCATCTTGTGGGAAGAAGGGGCTAAAGGCCCAGGGGGTAAAAGCAGCTGGTAAAAGATAAAAGCCATAGGAAATAAACCTAGAGATGTTTCTCCCAGGGATCCCCGAGAAGGAAATAAAAGGCCTCTCGATAAGAAACAAAAGGGACCCGAAGAAAAATAACAAAAACAAGACCTAACCAAGAGGATGGGAGGTCTCATCACGAGCCAACCCATTATTTTCATAGGTAATTAGTCGTATGACATTGCCATTATCTGGTCACCATGCCAGGGCAATGACCTTTGGCTGCATGGCCAAGGGAAGGGGGTTTTATCACGAGCCATCCTTATCATTTCTGCAAAAATACCAGTGGGTAACACTGTCAGCTCTGGTCACCATGCCAAGGCAGTGTCCTCTGGTCAGACCTTGAAATAAAAAGAAAGAAAAAACAATAAATAAAGAATAAAGGCAAAAAAGGGGCTTGGAAAAAGTGCATCCATGACGGGTACAACTCGCCTCCTACAAAGGCACCCACGGACAATGCCTACCCCTGGTCTTCACTATGACTGGACATCCTTAGACCATATTACTTCATATACATGGCTTGAATGATATTCTGTGGAAAATGTCCATTTCTTATGGATATCAGCTCAATAGGTTGTTCTGTTTATTTCTTCAACTTTGTATAGTAGATCAGTGTAACGTCTTTGAGCTATTAGAGGATATGCTAGGGATTTTATGGATGCATTTGATAAATTTAATGATGAATTGTGATTGACATTGCTATGATCCCGATGAATAATGATCCCATGGAGGGATAAGTTTCGATGTGCAGGACCATACTCGACGGACAGGTACCAGTGGACCGATACACATGGGGATATGATTAGCTCGGACCTCCATGGGGATGAAGAGATCATCTGATGGTTGCTAGATGGTAGAGACAGGGAAACATTATGATGAGCCTTTGCACGAGAAGAAATAAGGATGTTCCACCCAGGACACTTTGGCAGAGCCCGACCTAGGGGGAATCAACCATTGCAGATGGAACGTTTGCCCCTTGATGGACAGGACGTCACCTAGGAGAGATGGACGTTATTTGGAGCATGTGGCAGTGTGATGAGGTCATTAGCACATGTGGCAGCTTGGAGGATGCCCTAGAAGGGCCAATGTCTCACTTCTGGATGCCAGATTTTCCCAAAAAGGGCCAACGTCTCCCTTAGAAGGGCTTGACGTCCCTCTTTTTGCTCATATTATGAAATTTTTCTAGCAGTTAATGTAAAAACAATGTAAATTTTGTAGTCAGCCTTGTCGGCTGTTTTAATGACCTAAATTTTAATTGAAAGGTCATGGATTGGTATAAATAGAGGACATTTTTCCTCATTTTGGATAGAACACAACTCACTCTCTTGTGAGAGATTATCTTTTAGTCTTTTGCTTGGTATTTTTGGTGTTCTAAGTGAGGCACAACTCTTCTTGGAGGATTCTTCTTGGCATATATGGTGTTTCTCTCATGGAATGTTTACAACTAGGGTTTGATTATGCATTCTTCATGATATGTAAGTGAATTTTTCATGCAAAAATTCTTAAGTGAATGGTTGTAGGCTTAATTTCTTACATTTGCTATTATATTGCTAAATCTTGAAACCCTAGGTAGAAAGCACACTAGTAGGTCATTGCTATATGTCCCCATGCTTGAGAAATTGTTTTAGCCATTGAAAAAAGGAAGATATAGCCTAGCCGTTGCTACACTTATCTCCCTTTTTCTGAGTTAGCATTAAAGTATAGATTGAAGAGAGGAGACATCCTAGGCCTAGTTAAATCTATACCTAGGGTTTTAACCTTCTAGGGTTTGAAAAGCCTTGCTCTTGCAACACTTTTCTCCCTTAGATCTGTGCTTTGAAGCTAGCCGTTTGTGCAAGTGTGTTTAGAGAAAGAGGAAGGAGCATGAGGCCTTGCTTAAGCAACACCGGAATGAGCCTCCTTCCCTTAGGGTTTTGATTCTAGGGCCCTGCCATTGTAGCATCATAGAACCCTACCCTCCAGTCTTTAAATTTTAATCCTCCTGAGATCTTTTTCCCTTACTTTGACTCCATTTACCCTAAGGCACTAGTATTCTTTCCAACGTTGAGCTTGAAGTGTGCAAATTCATCTTTTAAAACTTTAATTTTTGGAACCCTAACTAACCCTAACGCCACTAACTAGGGCTGACGTCATACTTGATGCAACAACCCTTCTAACTAAGTAATTAATGATGACGTCAGGCCTTTATTGAGCTATGTTTGATTGATAATACTATTGTCTTGGTCATTTTGTGATAGATATTGATGAATTGATGATTTTTCATTGGCTAATTAGTAAAACGTTGAATTCATCTTATCTGTTACTTTACTCATTGAATGAAATCAGATAATTAAGAAGTACTAACCCTTTGAATTTATAACCTGCAAATATACATATAGTGTTGTTATTGCCTTGTTCCGGGCAGGTGTTCTCAACAAGGAATTCACTTCTTTATTGGCTGATTAGCCGAATTATCTGATACTGGTGGTAACCTGCGAGGAGGGATAACCTTAACTTTTGACCTTTTTACTCTTTGCCTCTTCAAACCCCAGGTTACCGGGGACGTCTCCCCTGGGCTAACCTCCCTAAACAGAAAGAGCCCCCGATCGAGGTGACATTGGGTGGGGAGGTTCCTGTTACGCCAGTTTGACCCTTATCCTTTAGCCTTGTAACCTAAAATACAAACTGCGCGATAACAAACACCATGAAAATTGAGTCAAAGCTTTATATATTAACTCAAGTGCTCCTGTACATGGGTTCTTCTCTACAGATCTCTTCTACAACTCTCAATGATGATAATGTTACAATGATACAAGGGTGAGGGTGTCTATATCCATTTTCCCTTCTACTCTCTAAACTGTCTAATCTATGAATTCAAATATACCTACTTTCATTAATTACGTATAAATGCCTTCACATTCTACAGATGAGAGCAGTCGCTCAAGATTTGTTGACAACGTGCAAGTACGCTTCCTTTAACTACTACATTAATATCTGCTCATTAATTTTTCAAAAACATTTCAAAATGTGCAAAATGTGTGCTGCGCTTTTCCAATTGTCTTCTGCCTTTATGGTTGCTTGGTTGGCTGCGTACGATGCTCCTGCATCATACTTCCTCACTTGAAAATTTTCATGAACTCCTGTTCATGAGCTCTTGCACGGTTTGTCCATGCTTATGAATTTTTGCTTCATCTTCCCAACTAGCATCTTCAATTGGATGTCCCTTCCATTTGACCAAGTATTCAAAATACTCTTTTCTCCTGGTCTTTTTGCTAATCCGTTTGTCAATTATGCTTTCCATCTGTGGCTTTTCAGCTACATGCATTTGTTTTGTCCATTGTACCTCTTTCTATTCCTCCTCTGCTCCTACTTCTTTAGATCTATAAGGGTATAAATCTGCAACATTGAATATCGGTGAGATTCCGATCCCATCGGGTAATTCAATCTCATATGCGTTTGCCCCAAATTTCCTTATGACCTTGCACGGTCCAATATTTTTCATCTTTAGTTTGTTATATGTTCCCCTTGGGAACCTTTCCTTCCTCAGATGTGCAAGAATCAGATCACCAACCTCAAATTGAAGTTCTCACCTGTGTTGATCTACTCTCCAATTGTATTCTTGACTTGAACTCTGCAATTGCTCCTTGACTCGGTTGTGAAGCTCCTTCATTCCTTCTGCAAAGTCTTTTGCACTAGCATTCCTGAATTCAACTTGTTCCGAATTTTTCAATTTAGAAACTCCCCTTGGTTGCATTCCATATACAATCTAGAATGGACTCTTCCCTATGCTTCTATTAAGAGAATCATTATAATCAAATTCCGCCTGTGGCAGAATGTGATCCCATTGACTGTGGTGTTCAGTCACTAAGCTCCTCAACAAATCTCCCAACCTTCTGTTCATGACTTCTGTCTGCCCATCCATTTGAGGATGATATGCTAAGCTAAAAGACAAGCTTGCCCCCAACTTCTTCCACAAAGTCCTCCAGAAATCTCCAATGAACTTGGTATCTTGATCAGACACGATACTCCTTGGCAAGCCGTGAAGTCTGACGACTTCCTTGAAAAACAGGTTCACAATATGAGTTGCGTCACTAGTTTTCTGGCATGGTATGAAATGTGCCATTTTTGAAAATCTGTCGACTACCACAAAGATTGAATCATAGCCTCTCTGTGTTCTTGGCAGTCCCAATATAAAATCCATGCTCACTGCGTCCCACAACCTTTCAGGTATGGGCAATGGTTGATATAACCCTGTGTTCTGCCTTTTCCCTTTTGTGTGTTGACAAATCCTGCATCTGTCCACAAATTTCTTAACATTTGTCCTCATCCCTCACCAAAAATATGAGCCATTCAACTTTGAGAATGTCTTATCATGACCAAAGTGTCCGGCCAATCCTCCACTGTGTTTTTATTTCAGCAAATTCTCCCTCATGGAGAATTTTGGAATACATATCTTATTGCCTCGGAATAATAACCCATTCTGGATCATGTATTCAACCCATTGGCTTCTATCCCTGAGAACTGGATTCTCAGATGCTTCATATGCCTCCTTAAAATCTGGATCATCCCTGTACATTTCTTTGAGGTTATCAAAACCTAAAGTCTTGACTCTGAATTCCTGCATAAGCAAACATTTCCTGCTCAAAGCATCAACAACTTTGTTAGCAGTTCCAAAAATATGCTTGATTGCAAAAGTAAAATTCTGCATGAATTCAACCCAGTTAGCATGTTTTTGGTTCAACTTCTCCTGTTGAGTCACGAATTGTAAAGCATGATTATCACTGTACAAAACAAACTCTTTAGGAACCAAATAATGTCTCCATTTCTTTAGTGCTTGTATGACTGCATATAATTCTTTGTCATATGTTGAGTAATTAATCTTCGCTTCATTCAGTTTTTCATTGAAGTATGCAATCGGCCTGTCGTCTTGGCTCAAGACCACTCCAATTTCAAATCCACTTGCATCACACTTGACCTGGAATGTCTTGCTAAAATCCAACAAAATCAGAATTGGTTGCTCAGTGATCTTCTTCTTCAGCAGATTGGAACTCTTCTCTGCTTCTTCTATCCAGTTAAAAGACTTGTGTCTTTTCTTCACCGTATCCATCATTGGTGCACTAATTCCACTGAAGTTTCGGATGAATTTCCTATAGAAGCTAGCCAAACCATGGAAGCTTCGTACTTCAAATACACTCTTCGACGATGGCCAATTCTTAATTGCATCTACCTTTTCTGAATCCATCTTCAACTCATTTGCAGAGATAACAAAACCCAAATAAATGAGTTCTGTCCTCATAAATGACGATTTATTGATATTGATCAACAATTTATCTTGCTGTAATCTTCTCATTACCGTAGCTAAATGCTTCAAGTGTTCTACTTCTGTCTTACTGAAAATTAATATATCGTCAAGATATACAATGACGAATTTCCCTATGAAATCCTTTAGGACTTCGTTCATCAATCTCATGAAAGTACTGGGCTTATTCGTTAAGCCAAATGGCATGACAATCCATTCATACAGTCCCTCATTCGTCTTGAATGATGTCTTCCATTCATCACCTTCTCTCATGCGAATTTGATGATACCCGCTTTTCAAATCAATCTTTGAAAATAACTTTGCTCCACTCAAGCAATCCATCAAGTCGTCCATCCTTGGCAATGGAAATCTGTATCTGATGGTAATCTTATTGATCGCCCTTGAGTTTGTACACATTCTCCAGCCTCCATCTTTCTTTGGGCTAAGCATTGTCGGAACAACACGCGGACTCAAGCTTTCTCTAATCAATCCTTTGTCCATTAAGTCTTGGACCTGTCTCTTAACTTCTTCATTTTCCTGCGGCGTCAACCTGTACGCAGCTTTGTTCAGTAAACTAGATCCAGGTATGAGATCGATATGATGACTTATACTCCTGATAGGTGGCAACGAACAAGGTAGTTAGTCCACTACTATATCAACAAATTCTCCCAACAATTCTTGGATTTCTTCTGGTAAGTCATCTATTCGCGTACTGGTCAAAAAAAATTTGGGCTCCCTGACCACAATAAATTGTGTGTCTTCCTTCTTCTTAACCTCCTTAAAAAGTTCCTTCCCACTCATGAGAAGTACAATGTTTCTCATCTCTGTTTTCACCTCTTGGTTTTTAATCGGTAGCAACATGTGCATCCTCCCATTCTTATCCAGGGTATACGTGTTCTTTCTCCCATCATGAATCACGTTCCTATCATATTGCCATGGTCTACCCAGCAATAGATGACAAACATCCATGGGAATGACATCACATAATATTTCATCTTTATATCCTCCTATTTTAAATTCAACTAAACATTGTTTAGTGACATTTACCTCATGTCATTTTTGTAGCCACGAAACTCTGTATGGGCTTGGATGTACAATAGTCTCCAGCTCCAACTTTTCTACCATTTCTGTAGATACGAGATTGTCTGTGCTACCGCTGTCCACTATGACCTTTCATACCCTGTCTTTAGTTTTGCAAGCAGTCCTAAACAAACTGTTTCTCTGGGATGGGTTCTCTGCCTCCTTCTCTGGCTTCAAGAGAACTTTCCTCATCATCAAAGATCTTCCTCCCTCAGTGTCTGCTGCCTCAACATTCTGTCCTTGAGCTTCGACAATGTGAGTTTCACCACCATCTTTTTTCTTATCTGGACACTCATAGGATTTATGTCTGATCTTTCCACAGACAAAGCATTTTACTTCACTGCCTCTGCCTCTTCCTCTTTCTCTAGCTCGGGAAAAGTATTCTTATCATCATACTACCCTCTTTGTGAGCTTCCTCCTCTCTCATGTTGAATTTGAGGTTTCTTCCCCTCTTCTTTAGATTTCTGAGTTCTGTCTTGGGCAATTTTTTTGCCTCTGGATTGAATTCTACCTCGACCTCTTTGACCTTGATTCTGGCTCAACTTCTCTTCGTCTTTCAGAGCTATTTGATAAGCATCTTCCACAGTCCAAATAGTCATCATGCTGATCTCATATTGAATGTCATATCGCAGAACATTCATGTATCTGACAACTTTTTCATCATCGCTTTCTCGATGACCTGCTCTGATGTTTATCTTGTAGAATTCTTAGGTGTATTCTTTCACTAACATCGTCTTATGTCTCAAATTATGCATCCTCCAAAACAAAGTCATTTTTAAATCCTTGGGTATAAATTTGGCTTTCATCTTTGCAACCATTCTATCCCAGTTTTTGATTTTCTGCTTGCCTTTGCAGTGTCTGTCAGCCTGTAGTTCATCCCACCATAGAGTTGCATGCCCTTTATGTCTAGTAACGACATGTTTGACCTTCTTATCTTCCTCGACATCCTCATAGTCGAATTACTTGTCTAGAGATCTAATCCAGTCTAGAAGCTCTTCAACATCCAGGTTTCCCTCATACACTGGAATGTCCATTTTTTCTCTGGCACCTATCCTTGCAACAACCCTGAATAGGCGTTCGTCCACAACATCTTCGATTGCAACTTTTTCTCCTTCATTTCCAGCTTCATTTTCACTTTCGGCCTCATTGATATCCCCAGCGTCAACTGTGCGCCTCTGTGCTGTCTCCATGGCATCAAGCCTGACACGTAACTCACACATTTCCCTTTTTCTTGCTGGATCAGGCATTGGCGTTGGTTTGTCTCTTCTTCTCGGCGGCATGGCTGTAAAATGTTCCCCTGTTCTCTCTGCTACAGAAAGAAAAGAACTTGTTCTGAGCTCTGATACCAAATGATGCATACCCTCGACCCTCGGGCCAATATCCATGTAGGATTGTTCTAAATCTTCCCCTTAGTCTGATTGACTCTGTTGTAACAAATATTGAATTTTGGCTTTCGGTCACTTAGGAGAATAACTAGAAGCATTGGAAGTGGAAGGACCACATACACCGAGCATTAATCCAAATGGAGAAAAAACTCAAGAGTCCATGTTTTTTGGCCATAGGGGATTTGGCCGACGTAGATATCTTAATAACTACAACCCCGATCCCCGAATTCACTAAAGTATTAAAGGATAAGCCGGGTCAAATAAAGATTAAGTGTTTTAAATGTTAATCAATCCCATCGCAATTTTGCGATTCGGGATTTACTTGTGACATATCCCTTGTCACCAGGATCCCCAAATTTTTGAAATACGAAATCGTGTTTCGCGCCTCGCTGATCCCATCGCAATTTCGCGATCCGGGGTTTACTTGTGACATATTCCCTGTTGCTAGGATCCCCAAAGTTCCGAAAGACCGAAAGAGTGAAATAAAAAAGATGAAATATATTTTGGGGTTTTGGCCATCGAGGATTTGGGCGACGTGGAGATTTTAATAACCACTGCTTCGTTTCCCTGAATCCCGAAAACCTGAAATTGGGACTCCAGTCATATGCAAAACGACTTTAGAAAAACACAATTTTCTTTGTCGTGGAGAGGCCGTTTTTCGCGTTCGAATAGTCGATCAACATCTACAAATCCTAAGATGTCCAGTGGTCTCTTCATGATTTCATTTGGAGCTTGGGAAGGTAGTCAAAAGTACCCTGCAATATGAGGTTCGTTTTCAGAAACGTGGCATTGTTTTTACTGTGCCGAGTCATCATTTTCAAATGATGATTCTGAGCAACTGGAGGATTAGTTTGAGAAACGGTCCGAGGTGTTTGTGACTAACACATCGAATATCAAAAGCCTCTTTCAGTTTATACACAACTATTGTTATTTAAGAGATACGGATCCATAACTGCAACCCTATTTTTCAGCAGTTTGGCCCATTTTCTATGGAAGAAAGTTTCAAGAATTGGTTGTAACTGTTGTTATGTTTTAGATTAAAGAGGATTTCGACCTCAATAGATAGAGGAGGCATTTTTGTAAAAGGAGAAGGGGAGACAGGAGTAGTACTCCTGGGCTGTAGCTTTCATTTTTAGTTTAATACAAGATTGTAGAAGCATGTTTTATCCATAACAAAGATTCTTGTGATGTTGCTTGCAGAGTTTGTCCATTTTCTTAGTTTCAATATCACTTCATCTATATTTTCTTCTTGATTTGTAGCTGTTTTGTAATAGAATTCATCCTCTGTTAGATGCTTTGTTGCTGGACAAGTTATAGGTTGTTTCTTGCAGAGATATGAAGGTTTAGAATTCATCCTTGCTAGATGCTCTGTCCCAACTATCTCTTTCCACTGATTTATGCTTGGAATTCACTCATTGCTAAGTGCTCCTTGTATTTTGATATGTTTTCTCTTTATTCTGCTGCCGTACTTTTTATAAATCCTTTCCTCTGTAATTATCTTCTATCTCACCTATGCTCCATGGATTTCTATTACCAAACACTCTTGTTATTTGCTTGATCATTTGACTCCATGCCCAATGGACTACTTTCCGGTCCAACCCATCAACCCTAAAAACCCAGAACTTTCTATTACCCACATATCTGCCCACTGTTAAGCTTATTGAATATCCTATTGTGACATATTTTCAAGAGATCCCTCTTGGGTTGGAAGGGGTAGTTTCCATTCAAAAGTGGTTCGAGGTTATCTCAAAATTTACTTGCATGCAACCCAAGTCAAGTCTGAGTGACAAAATTTATTTCATTTAAAATGTGCTAAGGCTTGGCTCTATTACAGCCTAGAACCAACTCTTGCGCCAACATTTTCTGGCGCCGTTGCTGGGGATGGAGGATGAAGTTATCTTCCATGGGATACGACAAAGTTCAGATCTATATCTTGATGGTGAAAAAGGGATAGGCATTCAATTGGCCGTGATCATTCACCCGACGACTCCTTGGTTCATAGACTCTACATGATTTCACTGGCGACTCCACTGGTCTCAAAATGTCAAATTCGTTCGTTGCTCGGATTGCTACAAGGTTTGCTCCTCTGGACTTTACAAATGTTTATGGTTTTCCAAACACTATTCCAAACATTAAAGTTTGGGAAGATGTCCTTCCTAAATTTGGTGAATACGCGGACGACAATCCTGCTCAACACTTGTTTGAATTCCAAAAGCTCATGGATGAATTAAATGTACATCATGAAGATGTCCTCATGAAGCTGTTTATGTTTTCATTGGAAAGAGATGCTAGGCTCTGGTATAAATCTTTACCTCATTCCAGTATTCCTTCATTGAAAGATTTTCACATACTTTTTCATCAACATTGTAAAAGAATCTATTCAGCTGAAATACTTTTTGAAGATTGATGTAACATGAAATTTATAAGACAAAAAGATCAAACAAATCCTCTTGAAGAGGAGGAAGAAATATCAGAAATTTCTCAAGTTGATGAAGATAATCAGTATGAAGAAGAGTTGGCTGATAAAAAAGTAGGATATGCTAGCTCTTGTCATCACATTCAAGAAGAAGATATTCAGCATCATGGTCAACCTGCCAAAGAGAAAGAAAACAATAGTTGCTTGATCCAGAAATTGCATAGACCACCTCCTCCTTTAACAAAAGAAGAGATAGATATGCTCCTGAAAAGTTATATTGCAGCCCCTGCTTACACAGATCTGCAACATTGACACAGTCTTGAATATGTGAGTGAAACTTCTTCTATTATTAATGCAAATCTGATTTTAAATGATGATTGCCATGAAACTATACAGGAAGTCAGTGAACTTGTTTATGATGATGATTCCCTGCCAGGAGATCAACTTGTAGACTCTGTTTTGTTTCATGAGAAGGATGTGGCTGTCGTGTTTAACAATCCCGAAGAATGTTTGGTGTTCGAGAATGATTTAGATTTTGATGTGGAAGAGTATAAATATGAGATAGAAAACATGCCTGAGAAAGGATCATAGTTTCTCACAGTTGATACCCCAAACATTTTTCTGATTGATAACACTTCAGATTTATATGCTGCACCCAGATATGATGAGTACACTGATGATTATTATATTGTTTCTCTACAACAATTTGCTGCAGGTTTTTCATGGAGGAATGTCGGTCTTCAGACAGATGCCATATCAGATGAAAGATGTTTGGATATCCTCTTTGAGGATGATCCTAACAAAAATAAACTGGAGCACACAGTAGTCTCCGATGAATCTTGTTATTTAAAACCTCAGGACCACGCATTTTTTCATGATCCTTTTGCTGACCTTTTATATTCATTTAATGGAGGAATATGCTATGTGTTGGGTATGTGTTATATTCTTTGCATATGTGTGTGTGTGGGTGTGTCAGATACGACGATTGCATCTGACGATCCCTTCACCTAGGATCGGTTTTTTGCTATTTTTTTTTGGGCGGTTTTTTGCTATTTTTAGCTGATTTGTAAATTAATCCCGGATTAAGGGATTAGGGTTTTGGTATCTACGGAATACCTAAAAACATTGTATATATTGTATGGCGAATGGTGAAATTCGATATAATGAAAAAGAAAGGTTTTCCCGGTTGAGGGTTTTCGGTAAAGATCTCTGTGTATTATGTGTATGAGCCATTGATTAATTTCAGTATTGCTTAAGAATATATATGCATTGCTTTACTTCACAGGTTTAAAACTTACACTATGTCATCGATATTTTGTCACAGGAATCAAGGAAAAGTTTGAACATTCATGATCAACAACATGTGAGATGGGAGTTGTCAGTTTCCTTTTTTAGCCTGCTCAAAGAAAGTGTGAGCAGATTCCAAATAAGTAGACAGTTATTGGATTGGATTCATTTGCATTTTTGTATCATTTGATTCTGTGGGAATTTTTCAGTAGTTAGAGTAGGCGACGTATATAAATAAGCTTTACTTTGAGCATTAGAGTACAACTGTGGTTTTTAGTATGTTTCTAGTTCAGTTCGACATCTAGTACAATTTTGGTGCAAGTAAAGTGACAGGGTTCAAAGTTTGATAAGGATGATATTAGTTCACCCAATGGATGAAGGCGCGTGGTCTACTGTTCTTGGCACTTTACAAGAAAACACCATCCCTAGATGGAGCCTCTGTTGTAACAAATATTGAATTTTGGCTTTCGGTCACTTAGGAGAATGAATGGAAGCATTGGTAGTGAAACGAACGCATACACCGAGAATTAATCCACATGGAGAAAAATCTCAAGAGTCTGGGTTTTTTGGTCGTCGGGGATTTGGCCGACGTAGATATCTTAATAACTACAACCCCGATCCCCGAATTCACTAAAGTATTAAAGGATAAGTTGGGTCAAATAAATATTAAGTGTTTTAAATGTTAATCAATCCGATCGCAATTTCGTGATTCAGGATTTACTTGTGACATATCCCTTGTCACCAGGATCCCCGAAGTTCCGAAATACGAAATCGTGTTTCGCGCCTCGCTGATCCCATCGCAATTTCGCAATCCAGGGTTTACTTGTGACATATTCCCTGTCGCCAGGATCCCCAAAGTTCTGAAAGCCCGAAAGAGTGAAATAAAAAATCTGATACATATTTCAGGGTTTTGGCCATCGGGGATTTGTCCGACGTGGATATTTTAATAACCACTGCTTCGTTTCCCCGAATCCCGAAAACCCAAAATCGGGACTCCAGTCATATGCAAAACGACTTTAGAAAAACACAAGTTTCTCAGCCGTGGAGAGCCCTTTTTTCGCGTTCGAATAATCGATCGACATCTACAAATCCTAAGATGTCCAGTGGTCTCTTCATGAGCTCATTTGGAGCTTGGGAAGGTAGTCAAAAGTCCCCCTCAATATGAGGCTTGTTTTCAGAAATGTGGCGGTTTTTTTTACTGTGCTGAGTCATCATTTTCAAATGATGAATCTGAGCGACTGGAGGATCAGTTTGAGAAATGGTCGGAGGCGTTTATGCCTAACACATCGAAGATCAAAAGCCTCTTTCATTTTATACACATCTGTTGTGATTTAAGAGATACAGATCCATAACCACAACCCTATTTTTCAGCAGTTTGGCCCATTTTCTATGGCAGAAAGTTTCAAGAATTGGTTGTAACTGTTGTTATCTTTTAGATTAGAGAGGATTTCGACCTCAATAGATAGAGGAGGCATTTTTGTAAAAGGAGCAGGGGAGACAGGAGTAGTACTCCTGGGCTGTAGCTTTCATTTTCAGTTTAATACAAGATTGCAGAAGCATGTTTTATCCATAGCAGAGATTCTTGTGATGTTGCTTGCAGAGTTTGTCCATTTTCTTAGTTTCAATATCACTTCATATATATTTTCTTCTTGATTTGTAACTGTTTTGTAACAGAATTCATCCTCTGTTAGATGCTCTGTTGCTGGACAAGTTATAGGTTGTTTCTTGTGAAGATATGAAGGTTCAAAATTTGTCCTTGCTAGATGCTCTGTCCCAACTATCTCTTTCCACTCATTTATGCTTGGAATTCACTCATTGCTAAGTGCTCCTTGCATTTTGATATGTTTTCTCTTTATTCTTTTGCCGTACTTTTTATAAATCCTTTCCTCTGTAATCAACTTCTATCTCGCCTCTACTCCATGGATTTCTATTACCAAACACTCTTGCTATTTGCTTGATCATTTGACTCCATGCCCAATGGACTACTTTTCGGTCCAACCCATCAACCCTAAAAACCCAGAAATTTCTATTACCCACAGATCTGCCCACTGTTAAGCTTATTGAATATTCTATTGTGACATATTTTTGATAGATCCCTCTTGGGTTGGAAGGGGCAGTTTCCAATCAAAAGTGGTTCAAGGTTATCTCGGAATTTACTTGCATGCAACCCAAGTCAAGTCCGAGTGACAAAATTTATTTCATTTAAAATGTGCTAAGGCTTGGCTCTATTACAACCTAGAACCAACTCTTGCGACAACATACTCTTTGGTTTCCCCACAGGGAATACCACACACACAAGTTTTATTCCACTACTGACCAACAAATATGATTGGGGTTTTTCTTCTCCTTTTGGGATTTCCGATTTCGTGATTTCACGAATCCTGATGTCGAGCTTCTTGTCTCTTCAACCTCTAAAACCCGAAACGTCAACGAGGGTTGACTCCTTCAATGCACCGAACACATGCCTCTTGTTGCCACTTATTTCAGCTCTTTGGAACTTGAGTGATCGACCAACACTTGTTCCTCTTCCCTTATGATCTTCCAGTTTCCAAAATTTCCCCTTTCTGGCGAGATCGTAGGTCTTTCGGGATTTTCCCTGAAGCTTGACCACTCCCTTGACTTCCGTGTACGTATCCTCCAATTAATGCTTAGGACCCACCTTTCGGATTTTTACTTTTCACGATTTCGGGAGTTGCGTTGACATGCAACTCTGTCTCTTGACTCCCGGAACCCCGAAACCCGATTGGGCCCACGGCTATTGTCCTTCAATGTTTTCAAGAATTTTTTCTTTCGCTCTTTGGGATTTCATGACTTGCGAGATCCACAACAGAAAGGTTCCTCACCTTTCGAAACTTCGATCTCTGAATTCTCGAAAGCTCGCCTCCAACGTGATCTACGACTGAGATCCCCCACGATCCGATGACTCTGGATCTTTCAGCTTTTCATGAACTAGGAGTTTGAAACTCTCGATTCTCAAGATCGCTGCCTCTTGTACTTCCCGACACCCAAAGTGCCGAAATGCCGAAATCCCGAAATTCACCCAAGGCACGTCGCATTTCGCGACTTTGGGATTTCCAATGCTAAGTGCCCCGACTCCTTGTCATCAAGATTCCTGGTATGCCAAACCCTGAAATACCAAAATTTCACACTTGATTATCCTTTTCGTAAACCAGGAGTTTGAGTGACCAAGGGTTTTGACCTGCACTCCCAACTTTCGAAACGCAAAATTTTGAAATGATCTAATGACTCAAATGACCACAACAAATGGTCCATGTTGGTTCTTGATGTCAGGGTGGTAGATTCGTCCAACTCCTAACCACCTTGCAGCTCCTCTGGATCCTACAGTCCTCGCGATTGCGCGAGTTCTCCTCAGAGAATTCTCACCGCCCGATTCACTCCTCAATGACTTCTATGAGATGAATTGGTGTTCCCCCTCATGAACTTGTCTTTTATGAGATGATTTCGAATTTTGTCTCCCTTTGAACACTTCAAAGGTACTATCCCTCCTGAGATTTCACTTGCAAACTCAAGTCTCCAAAAGGAATTCTGCTCGCACTCCTTGCGACAATCTTTCAAATAGCCTCTGGTTATTTGAGTCCTCGACTCTATTCACTCTTTGCAACAACAATCCTTCCACCTTCACCTTAGTTGATAACTTTTAAGGTTTCAACTAGCCTGTGCACACCTTGCACGTCTTTGTGCCTCACCTGCACTTCTGCGGGAAATGAGAAGAACGGTATCTCTCCTGAGCTTTCTGAGATAAAACTCAGACTCTTGTCAACGCACACCTTGCAGACGTTTCACTGCACTCCTTGCAGGAATTCTCAGGAAGAGAAACAATTGAAACTCATTCTTCTCCCCTCTCAGACTTTATACATTCACCATGAAATTGTACACAAAACATAGGATTGAAACAAATGCATAAACATAGAGAATAAAACAACTGTAAGCATACCATTCAACAAATGTAAGCAGTAAGCATCATAACACCATGAAAATTGAGTCAAAGCTTTATATATTAACTCAAGTGCTCCTGTACATGGGTTCTTCTCTACAGCTCTCTGCTACAACTCTCAATGATGATAATGTTACAATGATACAAGTGTGAGGGTGTCTATATTAGTTTTCCCTCCTACTCTCTAAACTATCTAATCTATGAATTCAAATCTACCTACTTTCGTTAATTACGTATAAATGCCTTTACATTCTATAGATGAGAGCAATCGCTCAAGATCTATTTACAACATGCAAGTACGCTTCCTTTAACTACTACATTAATATCTTCTCATTAATTTTTCAAAAACATTTCAAAATGTGCAAAATGTGTGCTGCACTTTTCCAGCTATCTTCTGCCTTTATGGTTGCTTGGTTGGCTACTTACGATGCTCCTGCATCAAGTTTGCCCAGAAAGATAATAGAAACCCTATCCTGACGCCTCACAAATATCTGGATAAATACGTGTTTATGGATTTACACGAAGTCTTTTTCTGTGATTTTCCTCACCTATTGTAGGAGTGGATACTAAGGTTGAAAGATAACCGTGCGACGAACCGGATCTGACAGCTATATTGGACCCCAATATAGATTGACCAGTTACAACAGGTGAACAACAAATTCACCCGTGCAGTTGACTTTTGGTTTGATAGTATTGTGGCAGGCTTCATCACAGAATTTGTAGTTGACACAACGAAGTCATACAACGCGACAGAGAAGGAATTTCTACGCGGACCTCGTGAAAGAGCCCGATAGATATAATATAGGCAAGTAGGTATCAAAAAGAGGTTCAGAGATTTTGCGAAGGTTGAGATTTACTACTGTTGTAGAGTTGAACTTGTTTTATGTAATGTTTTGATAAGAGATATACTTATAATGAGTGAGATAAGCGGGAGGTAGACCTTGAGGATTAGATCACAGGCTGAGGAGCCTGGTGCGATCTAGTTCGCCTCAAAGAGATATTACCGATCTAAGGAGAATTGTAAGTGCGAGGCACGAGAACTGCAAAACTACCATAATAAGAGATCCAAGATCCAAATCTTTGTGGACGTAGCCCCGGGAGGGGGTGAACCACGGTAATACCTATGTAATGTGATGAATGCATGCATATCTCTGTTTACTTTTGTTAGTTAAATTCTGAATGCGATGAATGAATGAGTTATTATATTGTTTAGTTCATTACTGTTGCGCTATTAAATCCCGAAGGTCAGATAATAATAATTTGTAATACAAATCATAAGTAAGGGCTCAGAACACAGACCCTCTATCTCCTACTCAATCCTAGGCTATAAACACCTGAGTCTTACAACCACCCATAAAATCTATCTTGGGTGAGACTGCGCAGTGTATTCTGTGTGCTGTGTTGCCTTCTGGTTCACCAGAAGGGATGATAGTTTTAGGCTTTGTTGGTACCCTAAAAGATACGAACCCCGGGTCAGTAGCACAAAGCTGTTTGGTAGGTTAAAACTAGCACATACCAAGATAGATACTATTTTTGATACAGGATCTCAAGCAAACCTCATATCTGAAGACATTGTCAAGAAATTAAGATTGGAAACTACTCCACATCCTAAACCATACCCTCTAGGATGGATATGTGAAAATGCCAAATTGCATGTTACAAGAAGGTGTAAAATTAGATTTGCCATCACTGCAAAATTTATAGATGAGGAAGACCTTGATGTTATTCCATTGGATATTTGTGGTATTATGTTGGGAAGCCCATATTTATATGATATGGGAGCCATATTTCATCGTCAGGAGAACAAGTATCATTTGTTTAAAAATGGAGTTGAGTACATTGTTAGAGCACATACAAATAAGTTGAATTTGTCACTTGTAAATGCTGGACAGATGAAGAAATTAGTCAATGCTAGTAAGAATTTTGTCCTCTTGATGATCAAACCCAAAGACAATGTTGAAAAATAAGTTTTACAATGTTGTGATGCAAAGTTGAAATCTGATTTATATGAGGTTGTTAACCAATATGATGAGATATTTAAGGAAGCAAAAGGATTGCCTCCAAAAAGGGATATCCAACATGAGATACAATTGCAACAAGATTGTCCTCTTCCAAACATTGGTATGTATAGGATGTCAGTCATGGAGAATGCTGAAATTAAAAAACAAATCCAAGAGTTGCTTGACAAAGGGATCATCATGTCAAGCACATCACCATGTGGTTCACCAATTGTTTTAGTGCCAAATAAATATGCTACATGGCACATTTGTGTAGATTTCATGGCCTTGAACAATATTACAGTAAAGAATCGTTATCCTCTTCCTAGAATTGATGATTTTCTTGATCAATTGAAAGATGCTAAGTATTTTACTAAGTTGGATTTGAGAAGTGGATATCATCAGACTAGGATTGCTGAAGGAAACACTTGGAAGACAACTTTCAAAACCAATCAAGGTTTGTTTTAGTGGATGGTAATGCCATTTGGGCTTTGTAATGCTCCTGCTACATTCATGAGAATCATGAATGATGTTTTAAGGCATTTTCTTGATGATTGTGTGATTGTCTACTTGGATGGCATTTTGATATTTAGCAAAACTCGTAAAGAGCATGTTATGCATGTAAAGCAAGTTTTGGATGTCTTAAAGAAATGAATTTTGTTTTTGAAGATGTCTAAATGTGAGTTTGGAAAGACCTCACTTCTTCACTTGGGGCATATTGTTGGAGGAGGAGAATTGAAAATTGATCCTTCCCAGGTCAAAGTCATTTTGGATTTGGCCTAAGCCCAACAATGTGATAGAGGTAAGAAGCTTTTTGGGAGCAACCCAATATTGGATAAATTTTATTGCTAACTTCTCTTCAATTGCAGCTCCATTACATGCAATGACAAGCATCAAGGAAGTTTTCCAATGGGGAGGCAAGAAACAACAAGCTTTTGATGCATTGAAGGAGAAGATTAGTTCAACTCCCGTTCTTGCACTTCCTAATTTGAGACAACCATTTGAGATCCAAATAGATGCAAGAAATTATGTGACGGGAACATTCTTGTTACAACATGGTAAGCCTATTTGTTTTCATTCTGAAACTTTTAATGGTTATGTGATAAACTATCCTTCTTATGATAAGGAGTTGTATGCATTGGTGCAAAGTGTGAAAAAATGGAAACATTATTTGTTGGGAAAATAAACTATCATTCACATAGATCATCAACCATTGCAATACTTACAATCGCAAACAAAGCTACAACAAGCAAGGCACTTTAGATGGATGGGTTTTCTACAACAATTCCACTTGGTTATAAGGTATAAAAAGGAATTTATGACAAAGTTTCTGATATGCTTTCTAGGCCTATTGTTAGTGCTTCAGTTATTCTTAAGAATAATTCTACTATGCATGAGAGCTATGTTGAATAGTATGCTTTAGATGTTGATTTTAAAGAGGTTTATGCAACTTTGTGTCATTCTAACCAAGTTGAGGAATTGGATTACCATGTGCATGATAAGCTTTTGTATCATCTTGACAAGCTATGTATTCCACATAGTGAAAGAGTCAACATCATAAGGGAAGCTCATTCTTCTCTTATTTCTGGCCACTTTGGTGTAGGGAAGACAGTGTCTAATTTGCAAAGGTATTGCTATTGGCCTAAAATGAATGAAAGTGTTTCAATATATGCAAGAGGATGTTCTTTAGGTGCTACAAGTAAGCCTAGCAATAGAAAGTTGGGTTTGTATACTCCACTTCAGGTTCCTTCTCGTCCTTGGGAAAGAATTTCCATGGAATTTGTAGGAGGTCTACCTATGTCTAAAAGGAATCACGTTTATCTTTATGTCGTGGTTGACCGTTTCAGCAAAACGTGTATTTTGATGCCTTGTAAGAAGCATATTACAACTGATAAAATGGCACAAATGTTCTTTCAACATGTTTGGGTACATTTTGGGTTTCCCAAATCCATTATTTCTGATTGATATTCTCGATTTATTGGGAAATTTTGGTCAAGCTTATGGGCACCCTTAGACACCAAGATGAAAAAGAGCACATCTTTTCATCCACAAACCAATGGTCAAATAGAAGTGGTGAATATAAGAGTAGAACATATTCTTCGTGGTTATTGCAGCAAGCATCCTAAGCTTTGGGATGAGTACCTACACTACATTCAACATGCTTACAACTGGGCTAAGCACTCTTTGACTCAAACATCTCCATTTGAAGCATGTTTTGGTTATTTTCCAAAATCTCCTTTAGATTTTATCTTTGGGAAAGAAATTTCTATTGATGGTCAATATGACATTGATAGAGCAAAGAAGTTCATTGACCAAATTCAGTTGGTGCATCAAATGGTACAAGAACAATTGGAAAAGAGCCAAGCCAAGTATAAGAGAAGACATGCCAAGCATCGTGTTGATCACAGTTTCCAAGTTGGAGATGAAGTTTGGATATACATTAGCAAAGAGAGGCTTAAAGGAGAAGGTAAAGAACTGAAACCAATTAGATATGGACCTTTCAAGATTATTGAAAAGATTGGTAACAATTCCTTCCGTTTGGATTTGCCTCCTTATATGAAAATGTATGAAGTTGTCAATGTTGAGAATTTGAGATTGTATGAGCCTCCTTTGATTGATTATCAAGGAGAGCATGTTCAAATTCCTTCCATAGATGATTTATCACCAGAATATCTTTCAAAATTGCATGAAGATACAGTCCTTGACAGGAGGATGAGAAATTCAAAATGATGGAATGTGGAATACCTTGGAGTTGGTATTAAAGGCACAAATACAAGAAATGCCAAATGGATTAAGGTTGGAAAGGTTATGGAAATGTACCCTCATCTTCATATAGACAGAAAGTAGTCTTTTGGAGGTCCACAAGCTTCCCAATGGGGAGGAGTGATCTAGGGGATAAAAATATGCTCAAAAATTAAAGTGCTTGGAATTGCTTCAAAACAAACTTGTGCGTAGGCCTCATCCTCATGATCCCAATGCAAATTGAATGGGTTGAAATGAACGTTGTATGGGAGAGATATCACGTTCTGTCCACTTTTCCAAACAAGCAAATTTTTTTCGAGTGTACAGTCCGTATAGTGCTGACGTGGAAGGGTTGTACTGGTGATGTTGCATGGCCATACTGGTGACATGGCAGGGTGACGTACTAACACATGGAAAGTGGTGATGTGGTAGAGGCTGACATGGCAGGTGTGTTGGCAGGGTACATGGATCATGTAGTTTAGGACACGTGGCATGTTGGGTACCAATGGGATGGTGCCATGTGGCCTAGACATGGGCTGCCACATGGCACCCCCTCCAATGTTAAAATGATTTGTTTTGGACTCCACCAGTATTGAACCCGTGACCTCCGGGCGTGGACGAATGAATTGGCAAGGTCTCAGCTACCAGCCCACCTGCATTATGTTTCTTAACCATATACAAGTTTAAAATTATTTAAGTTTGAACTACAACATGGTTGGGTGGAGTTCGAGCCGGGGCTTAGCCCCAACCCTTGAACTTACCATATCCCACATGACCATAGGGCGAAGGACCCACCAACTAACTTCCCGACATGTGCAGACACTCTGAGTTTATCCCATACCAAGTTTCCACACCACTTACCATATTTTGCGCGAGAGGTTTCAAACGGGTCTAGGCTTGGCACTAACACGTGGCCATATGGAGCCCATGCGAACGAAACCTCCACCGGATAAGGTGCTGGCGCACTAATGGTGCGATAGAATGCCACTTTTTTCAGGATGCGCATGCGTGCTAAGTTTTTGGCACAAAAAACAAACAGATGCTAGGTTCATTCATTCTGGGTGCGTTTTGGCGAGAAAAGACAACAAAGAATTGGGAGAAACTTCCAAGGAGTGATTCCAACTCAGTTTTTGGCCAAACCAGGTGAAAAAAGAGCCCAGTTAGGGGATTTTGGATGTTCTGGAGCCATTGAAGCCATCTATTTCTCATTCTAAGCATTATCAAGCATTGATTTTGACACTTTTAGCATTAATGAAAAATATCGATTGGGAGATGGACCAGGAGATGTAGCCCAAGAGATGGGTGAACTCCTTTATCATTTTGCTGTGTTAATGTGTTTACTTTGATGGATGTTTATGAATATTTATGCTGCTCATGATTCAGTAAAAAATCATTAAGATTTTTGTGTTTGTAACTTGATCCTATTACCCAAGCACATACAAATTTCACCTTCAATTTTAAAGAGTCTCAAGCCTTTTTATTTTCAGATCAAGTTGGTATCAGAGCATATGTTTTTGAAGGTTTGATTGTTTGCAAGTGTTTTTATTTTCTGATTCTCACAAGGTTGACGCTCACAAGAGGAGAAGGTAAACTTGTAGAGTCAAGTTCTCAACTTTAAAGAAGGAGAACTACACAATCACCTCAATATTCAAGGAGATATTCACTAAGTATGGCTCATGAGGAGAGTCATGGAAATCTTACTTCAGTGGATGAAACTTTCATAAAATCTTTCTATGATATGACAGATATGGTGAAAGGTTTTTTTGAATAAATAAATGAAAGGTTGCAAGGTGAAATCTCAAACCCTCCAAAGGGTAATGGAGATAGTGGTGATAAAACTCCAAAAGGAAATGGAGGGAATGGTGATACTCCACCTCCTTCACCTCCATCTTCCACTTCTTCTACCATTTCACAACCACCTCCAAATTCTCCAAAGGAAAATGGTAAAACTCCTCTACAAACTCCTTTTCGTAAGCTTGATATTAAGTTTGAATTGCCTATGTACAATGGAGAGGTAAATGTTGAGAAATTGGATAACTGGATTCGTCAGATTGAAGTGTATTGTAGGATACAAAGAATCAAATATGATGAATTTGTTAAATTTTTTGATTGAGAAAACAAATGACAGAGGTAACATACAAACCAACTTTAAGACCAAAAAGTAGCCTTTCCGACCTAGAGAGGGCTCTCTCTGAGAATTAGTCTCTAATAGATAATGACTTTGAATTGTCGGCTAGGTTTATTGTGTTTGTGAAATGTTTCTAGTTTCGATGGAAAGTAAATACAAAACACTTGGCCATGGAGTCAACTTTCTGAAAGCAAGATAAATGAATGACTTGGTAAATGAAACTTTGAGAGGATAAAGGCTAAGCAGGAAATGGTCTTTCAGTTCAAATGTCCTTGTGTGTGGTGAAAGAAAGAGCACATAAATCAACTCAGAGCACCATTTAAGATGAATTCTAAATTACTTAGAGGAAAACACATTAGTTTAAATGGTGAAGTCTAAAGCACCACACGATGAATTCTAGACTTATTAAACGTTCCAATTTAAACAGAGTAAATACATGAATAAATAGAAAATAGGAAGTACATACATAGGAGAGATCACAATACATCAAACCACCACCATTAGAATCTTTTCATCAAAGCCTCAATATTTCTTCATTATATTTCAATCGGGTTCGAAGATTACATTCAATAGTATACTGTCTACACTACTTTGCCAACCAACTTGGATTACATTGAAAAGATGAAATATATAGAAAAAACTATGCCCCTTGGGATGCCATGCTCTAAACTACTACTCCTAGAATTTTGGTTTCGGTTATTCCCTGCTAGATGACCTTTCGAATAGAACTTACTAAGAATGGAAACCCAACTGCACCCAATCATAGAATAAACGACGACTTAGTCATGATCATTCGGTCATCAGTAATATTCAATCATAGGAGGTGATGCATTGATGTTTCTCCTTTGAGTGGTCACCCAAATGATCGAGCACACTATAAAAAATCTGCCACCCAGTGTAACAGGCTCTGGTTCCTACCAAACGCTCGCTAGCTATGGTATGCATGTGGAGAGTTGGTGTGGCGGGTATCTGTTGGATGTCGATCGTGCTTTCCAAGAGGCAACGACGGTTGGGGGGCCACACATATATTTCAAAACTATCATGCATTTCTCCTACGCTTTTCCTTCTCGACAGGTGGGTTTACAACATATGCGCGATGAATATCCACCATGTGGGTGCCTGTCAGAGTCCTTGTTTCTCGGTAGGAAATAAGACATGAGGGGAGAGAAATTCCATGCCATGTTCAAAAAGACAAAAATGGGGTCAAGTCAATCATGCCTCTGGCCTCACTTTCAATATGAATACTCTAAGCATTTTCCTAAGAGACCAGTTTTGTCTTTTTAGATTTTTCCCCTGTCTCCGCAAGACCGCATTCCCTTTTATCTTTGTTTGAGAAATGGAAAGAGCCGCTCAACCATTTTCCATGGCCAGTCCACATTCCTTGAAGTGATCTATAATTCTTTCCTCTGACATCCTCTGTTCCTCGTGCAACTGAATGATCACGTATTGCGCTTCTATGAGATATCTCTTGAGCCAATTTGCATTCCCTTCTCGGCTCACGACGCTGTTGTTTCGACAGTATTTTATGCTAACTGTTTTCTCAATTATCTGTTCTCCTAGTATAATTCAGTAATAGTGAGCTACACTTTCTTCAGCTGTTGCGATGACTCCTAAATCTCCATGATTTCAGTGCCCGACCTTCTTTGGTTTTCACTCATTCCCCGGATTGAACCTTGAATAGGTTCTAGTTGAACAATGTGCACGAGTAGCTTCTTAGAAATAGATTGGGTGTGCGGTTTGTTAGGGGATTGGGTCTCCTCAGGCTTCTTTATCAGCCTTGGCTTGCCTCTTTTCTGGGGTACTAATTGTTGGGATGACGAGCCTTCTATTTTCTTTCCTTTTCCTGTAGCCCCTCCATTCTTTCCCCCGCGCTACGAGATGTTGTTTTCCCCGTGGGTAGAGGGAGATATCCTTTGGGGTCCCTGGGGATATTGGCTAAAATTAGAAACAAATCCCAGTCTTTGTCCAGCCATCTCAATTCCTCTACTACCAACAACTTGATCGACGATATATGGAATAAGTTCTTCCTCGGCTGGTTTGCTTCGGCCTGGACACTGTCCGCCATTCATCCTAGGATTTGGTGCAAGAAGAAAGGTAAGTTCAAAGGACCTTTCCCTGTGAAGTGTATCAAAAATCCTATGTGATGTGGGTATATTATGTCAAACCTTATTTCACAAGTGAAATACCTTCTAATCACCTTTAGGAGCTTCTAAAAAGGCTCCTGTAGATACAGACTCGGAATGCCCGCTCTGATTTTCTCATTCAGGTAGTTTGTCTTGATGAATTCTTCATAGCATAATATGTCTAAAGGCATTCCATTAGACCAAATTTCACTGCACATAGGGATCTCTGTCGTGGCTGACAGAGTTTTCTCTATCACCCAGAATGTGATTCCCGCAATGATCATGCATAACCCATTAAATATGAGAGTGAATTATTCATCCAATTTCACATTGTATCCTTAGATTTTCTCGCAATAGCGCATACATTGTACCTGTTCAAAATATGCCTTGACATTCAGATTTTCGTTGATTAACGCCAAGTTCTAAGGTTCAGGCCTCACAACTCTTCCACTTTGCGCCTTCTTCCTTATGTCTTGGGATGTTGTCATGATGTAAACATGTATTTGATTCTCTCGCACGTGGTAATGAAAGATGATACCCTCTTTGCATGGAAAATGGAGAATGATATACTTCCCAGAGACTTGTTAGAGTGGTAGTGGTAGAATCTTTGAGCGACAAGAAAAAATAACTCTAGAAGTTTATTGTGCGACCGCCAGGTGCTATGAAGAATTTTGACGCAGACGCAGGTCGACGCTACGATAAAAAATAATAGTAGGATCATTGCAATAGGGAAGCGTGGCAAAACATTCTGGGATGGTGGCAAGGCACTGCGACATAGGTGGCGAGCCAGGGAAATCAGACACAGAAAACAATTCGAAGCGACATGAAAGGAATCTGAGAAAGAAAGTCTGATTGTGAGAGGAACTATTGCCTGACAGACTAGTTTACAACAAACTCCAATAGGATCCAAACCATGAATTAATATGAAGGAGATGCGACAATATTGACTGAATATATTCACAACATAACTGATGGAAATCGACCTTCCCACAGCGAAAGGACCCAGGACTTGCAGGAAAAATCATAGACAACACACAAACTCAGATGGTAAAGGAGAAACACATAGGGTGACTGGTATTTATAATTGAACGGGCGAGGGATGGAATCATGACAGAGGACGCTAAATCTAGGGTGACGAGAAGTTCTGAAGTAGGCTGGATATTTGCGCAGCACACTTGTGTGACAGGTTCACACACTTCGAAGTGTGCAAAGTACAAATGATCAGAGTTGTAGAGTATACGTGATGTGAGCGCTGTGATTTCTTAACCTTTCTGACTTTATAATTAGGTGATGAGGGTTGTTATATCTGTTGACGTGACCTTTACTCTAACAACTTGCCTCGACCTATGGCACGTAAATTCCCTCTTTCTGATAAGACTCAACCTTTTGGGAAAAATACCTTTACAATTCGCACATGGTTAATTATGACACCCTTTACCAACTCCAAGGGCCAGATCCACCACTTGCTAACTTTGACCCATTCGTTGTTCAGTACCTGACCTCACATGCTTTGACACATGAATCACAACTCATCTAGGACTCACTCTAACTGAAAAAATGACGGTGCTAACAGTTGGCTCTAATGGGGATGCTATCCTCTAGGTGAGGTGGCAAAGAGAAATAGACCAGGTTCCTGAACATTGGGTTTTATTTGATTTGCAGACTCTAAAACAACGAAAAAGACTCACCCTATACCTTGTTGACACAGTCACGACCAGACTCAGCATAAACTTAGGGCCTTCACTTTGGGCTTCAATTTTCTGCTGACTACTGACTTGAAACGTCTTCTTTGAAAACATAAAAAATGGCTATTTACAATGACATGAAAGGCTGAAACAAACCATACTAAACCAGATAATGTTTAAGGAACCTTCCATTCACAGGTACCGCACTAGTGATTTCTCCATTAAGATCTTGTAGCAAATATGCAAAGTTCTCGTGATACATGACAATCCTGAATGGCCCCATCCAAAGATGATCAAACTTTCCATGTTTCCCTTTGTTTTCATTCCTCGCGTCCCACTTCAACACCAGATCATTTACCTTGAAATACTCCTGCTTAGTGTGCTTGTCAAAAATATTCTTCAATATGTCTTGATGAAGATGTGATTGGTTGAAAACTTGTTCCCTCATTTGCTGCACATGAACCAATTAGTTTATCCTCCTCTGAGCGTTGTTTGGTTTGGCTTCTTTCTCTTGCAACAATCTCCTGGCTGGCAATCCCAACAAGGTGCGGAAAACTTACTCCATGCCATATACAATTTGGAAAGGCGATGTGGAGATGGAATTTTTGGTGGTGATTCTATCAGCCCATAGCACGTAAATAATCTTCTTGTGCTAGGCCTTCTTGTTTTACTGCAAGAGTTTTTTAATAATCCTGGTTAAACTTTTGTTGGATGATTCCACCAATCCATTACCCTATGGGTAATAATCCGTAGAATGTCCCAGGGTTATGTTGTAATCGTTACAAAAATTCTCCATCTTCTTAGATTTGAACGCCGCTGCATTTTCCATGATGATCTTGACCAGGCAACCAAATCTAGACATGATATTGGTCTCCAAAAACTGAATGATGACTCTGTTGGTAGCTTGCCTTGTGGGGAATGCTTTGTTCCATTTGGTTAAATAGTCCATGGCCGTTAGTATCCATCTATGCTGGGATGAATATGGCAGATGAATTTATCCTATAAAATCTAGACCTCATTGCATAAATGATGCTTCGACAGAGATGGGCCTTAACAACAGGGGTTGCAACTTTCTTTTCCCATCGGTTATCTGACATTTGTGGCAACTAGAAACTTCCTTGTATACATATTCAAAAATACCGGGCCAATAGAATCCTTCCCTCAATATTTTGTGCACGATGGTCTTCGAGTAATGATTCCCCTCACAGTCCCCTTTGTGGAACTCCTTGATAGCCCATTCTATGTCTTCTTCCAACAAACAATTTAGCAAGATCCCTCCTGGATCCTTACAATACAGAGAGTTGTCTAGGATGGAAAAATTAGATGCCTTCAATTTCAAAAATCTGGCCTTGGTTTTTCTCAACCTTGGAAGAGCTTGCAAATTCCTTAACATGTAAATACATCAACATACCAAGGCGAATTGATGAATTTTCGAGATGCCTGCGAGACTGATTCTTCTTGTGGATTCTCTGATAGATCAATGGTGAAATTTATTCCCAAAACATCACAGTTCGACTGCACCATCAATTTTACAAGACCATGACCTTTAATCAAATTTGTAGGCTTGATTTTGAGGTCATATTCCAGCATGATTGTGATCCATTTTCCCCTTCTCCCCTTAGGATCAGGATGATTTAGGATATCCTTGACGAGATTTCTAGGCACATAAGAAATGATGTGAGAATGCAGTATATAAGTCCTAAATTCCTTGAGGGCCTTCACTAAGGCATACACTTGTTTTTCCATGATATCATACCTTAGTGGGGAGTCTCTCAATGTACTGCTGAAATAGGCTATAGGATTTTCGAAATTCCGCTCATCCTTCTGTAACAGGATGCCAATGATGGTGTGATCCAAGGTGAAGGAAAATAAGATAAAGTCCCTTGTGAAATCTGGGATGGATAACACTGGAGCTTTGGTCAACGCCACCTTGATGTCTTCAAATGACTTCCTAGATTTAGGGGTCCATTTTATCTCATTACGTTTCCTGAGCATACTCGTGATGTGCTTTATAATTCGACCAATTTGGGATGAACCTCCTTAGAAAATTTGCCATTCCCAGGAAAGACTGCGCCTCTTTCTTTCTCCTAGGAGTTTTGATCTTCAAAATCCCTTCCGCCCCACTGGGGTCTCTCTTTATTCCTTCCTTTGAGATGATGTGTCCCAATATCTTTCCTTCTTGCATCTCGAAATTTGATTTTTTCGAATTTAATGAGATACCAAACTTTATGCATTTATGGAAAACCTTTTTAAGATGTTCAAGATGTTGTTCATCAGAATTAGAAAACACTGTGATGTCGTCCAAGTAAATCATGATAAACTTGTCTTTCTCCTCAACAAATGCTATATCCATGGACCTTTGGAAAGTTTCTCCAACTTTCATAAGCCCAAAAGGAATCTTTGCATACATGAATGTACCCCACGGTGTGGTAAAGGCTGTCTTCTCCTAGTTGTACAAGTGCACCATGATCTGATTGTAACTAGAAAAATCGTCCAGCATTGACATTTTCTGGGATCCAACTACCTTTTGCAAGATGTAGTCCATCTTGGGAAGCATGTAACTGTATTTGAGGTACACTTTGTTAAGGTTTCAAAAGTCCACACATAACCTTATTTTGCCGCTCTTCTTCCTTATAGGCACAAGATTGGCCACCCACTTTGAAAATCTCAAAGAAACAATAATTTTGGCATCAAATAGTTTCTTTACCTCCTTCTCAATCAGTGGCAACAACAGAGGGTTGATCCATCTCAAATTTTTCTTGAAATGCTTTTGATATTCCTTGATGGGAATCACATGCTAAATTACTCCAGTGTCATAGAACTTCAAGTATTCATAACTCCATGCAAAAATGTCAGGGAAATGTTTCATGATGATGATATATCTCTACTTGATCTATGGGTTGAATGTCTTTGACAGTTTGATTATATTAGGATTCTCTTGAGTACCAATGTTGCAATCATCGATATCTTCATCATTCGTAGTGATTCTAGGATTTCTAGCTACATCATTTTCATCAAACAACTTTTCTAATGGGACCAAACCTTTGGGGATAATGTTGTTTTTTAGCTGCACTATATCCCTTCCAACTATTTGGTTTTGAAAGGGGTCGTTGTTACTGTGTGCAACCGTGTCTTCATCCTCTTCACAAAAACACTCATCGTCAATATTCACGTTAGCGAACTCGTCGCTCATTTGGAGGAACCTCTCCACCTGTTTGTCATCTTCAAACACTTGCCAATATTTGATGTTATTAGGTACTGTGAGCCTGTGTTTGACTTCAATTTCATACTTCCTATTGGGAAAAATTATAATTTTAAACACTGAAGCAGAGGTGGCCAGGGCATTTGCAATTTTATTTCCCCCCTGGGGATAATTGAAAAATTATACTCTGAGAACTCTTCAAGGAGGTCCAACACTAAATTTCTATATGCTTTTAATCTGGGATGCTTGGACTGGGATATGCCCTTTACCTGATTTATGATGAGCTCAAAATCTCCATGCACCGCTATCCTTTTATCTCCCAATTCCTTTAAATTTATCAAACCCAAGATTAGTGCCTCATACTCGACCATGTTATTTGTACAATCAAAGGAGATCTTGTAAGAGTAGAGATTTGAGCCCACTTTGACTCCTTCCTTGCTGACAACTCCGTCAAAGCTCATATTCCACATTTAATTTTCCATGCGGTTTCTCTGATCTGCGCATTATTCTACTCGATGAGTGGCCTTATATTTGATAGTCATGACAGTTTTTGGCTCCCCCTCTTCAAAAATTAAGTCATTATAAAAAATAAAGGAGCCAATTTCGGTGTCGACAAAGTAGATAAGATGATTGTTTGGTTGGGTCTTGCTACTCACCATGTACTTGAGAAACACCTCTATGTACAATCTTCTTTCTTGGCCGAAAACATGGATGGTAGCATAAGGCATTTCCATATGCAAGGTTCCCTTTAATTTCGCGACCCAAGATCTGGATAACAACATGGAAAATTTTTGGGGAATGTGGGCAACCACCACGTCCATGACCAGATTATTCGATGGAATTTGAGATAATGACATGACCAAGTCTTTGATCAAACCCACGCATTTCACCTTTCTTGAGTCGAAAGAGAAAATATATTTATAAGGTCTGGTGACGTCCAAGACTAACTCATCCATGACCACCTTTGGCATGAGATTATGTGATGCGCCTGAATCCAACACGACGTTATGAAAAGTCATGTCATGAATTTTGAGACTGGCATAGAAAGGAGGAACGTCATCAGTATCACCAATTTCTTCTACGCGCAGACCAAATAAGATGGCAGGGTGGTCATCTTAGATGTTTAGGGTGTCGGGAGCCTCTTCCATCTTCAACATCTTCATGATCTGGTTCCTATACTCCCCCTTCTTGATTAGCTCATTAAAAGGGACATAAATTTTGATTTTGGCCATTTCATTCTCAAAATTAAAAGGAGGAGGAGCTTTATCTACCTCTTTGATGCCCGTTTCCTTACTTGTCTTCGACGCTTTCTTTGAGGATTCTTCCTTTGATTTTTCTTTCTCCCTCGCATCCCTTGCTGAATTATCTTTCTTTGGTTGGCTTGAAGAAGGAGTATTCGTCTGGGGTTCCTTTGTGGGATTTGTATTTGGAGGTTTTTCATGCATCTTTCTACTCCTGAGGTTATATTTCTTTTGAAACTGCATGATTGCATTGTGATATCTCTTCCTGAACTCCTCCATTTCTGAAGACAGTGTGTCATCAGTATCCAACATAAAACCATCATTCATGTCCATGAATTGATCGTGTTCTCCCTTTTTTAAGAACACATATGTATTCATATTGTCACAACAATGCATCTGGTCTTGGATCATCTAATCAAAGTCTTCATTTTCTTAGTTGTTTTAGAAAAAAGGTCTTATATGCTGATCACCTTGATCTCTATGGTCCCTTTGCCTGATCTGTGGGATTGGATACCTTCTAAAGTTTTAATTTTTGGGTTGGAAATCGTTTTTCTCCATGGTGGCAGGATTGTTCTCAATGGACATCCTTTCATAATCTTTTCCATAGTCTTCATCATCAAATCAAAATTTTCGTCTAACGATCGAGATGTAGAGGGATACATGTCCCCTTGGGGATTCTTCCCATTTTTGTTTGATCTTTCTCAACGCCATCAAATTTACTTCGACTTCAATTGCATCGCTCATCATAGCACCTAAAGTATTAGATCTTCTTTCTCTCAGCAGTAAGGAAAGATCGTTTTCAAAGGAATCAACATATCAAAGTTGAGAAACTTTGGGAGGCAGTTTGAATTCCGTGGGTATTGAGTTATAAACATTCATGAATCTGTCCGAAAACTCTTGCACCATTTCCTTTGGTGATATTTTTATATTGTTATACTGAGTTAGTAATTGCAAAGGATTCTTTTAATCACCCCATCTGGAAAGAAATGATGTTTCAAACGCTTCAAAAGAAGGGATGCTTGCCACTTGAAGGGCCTTAAACCACTTTATGACCTCCCCTGAGAGACTTTGTGTGAAAAATATCATTTTCATATCCTCATGATCGACCTCTTCCAGGTCAACAAAATCATTAAACAAATCCAAGTGATTTTGGGCAGAATCATTTCCTTTGGCATCATATAATTTGATCCTTTGATTATAGTTATGGGGAAAATAATGTAGTTGGGTTGGCAAGGCAAGAGGGGTGAATCTGGCGGCCATAACTCTAGGATGGTTTTGAACTATCTGGATGGTCTGAGTGGGGATTATAGTAGCTCGCATGGGTTTAGTTGGTATTGCATATTGGAAACTCTTCTAGTCGAAGACTATTTCATCCAAGTAGGGTTCTGATTTAGATCTGAACAGAGTTTGTTCGAACAATGTATCAAAGTCAAGGTCATCGATGATTTGTACTTCGTCCTTGGGATAAGATAGGTTTCTGTCCAGGTAATAGAACGGGTCACGTATTTTTTCTCCTTCGATTTGCGCAAAAGTTTTTCGGGATCAGACACATGCGCTATAGGTTCTGGATCAGGATTGGCTCTGGTATAAGCTTTCTTTGGAGACATGATTACTGATTCTTACTACTCTATGCTACTGGTCTTATTTTGATCCGGATTATTTTCGGCACGAAATGAGAGTGGAGATATAATAAAGAAATGCAAAGAGATACTGCCGATATTCAATAATATAACATAAATGTATAAGAGATGCAACGATAAACATAGATATAAAGTAATACGCGATTTCTATTAATGAAAGAAATGTACAGAGACTGTAAAAATACAGAGTGAAAGACTCGCTAGAATGGTGGCAACTTATCTCTGAGAAGAGATGTGACATCTACTCGCATTCACAAGAAGATGATTACAATGAGGCTCTGAAGGCCTTTTTACAATAAACAGGAATACCAAAAACCCTAGACATCCAAAAACCTAACCCTAGGAGATGAAGCGCCAAAAGTCATGTGGGCCCCGTTTGGGTAAGTTAGTACATCAACTTCCCGGGGTCCTAACTTTTGCATACGATCTCCGTTTTAGGCGTATGATAGCTCGTTGGAAAGGTATCATCGAGGATATTAATTTTGTGGGATAAATAATTCCTTCAAAAATCATTGAGAACCTCTATATTGAAAAAACTTCATTTAGGCCCTCAAAATGGCCCCAGAAATTAAACCCTGCTAAAAATAGTAAATTGCCAAAATTGCCAGAAAACTGTTTTGAGCCAGTTGAAAAAGGTGGGTGGCCACCGATATCCACCTGGATCAATCCTCCCTTATTAGGAAGTAATGGTATCCATTGCGTTGAGTTCCCAGGGGAGAGGGAAAAGAGTTTGTTGGATCTGCATCTTAGTGAGATGCTTGTATTGCTGGAGACGTCGCACTGCTTAATTTGTGGAAGTCTGTCATGAACCTGTTGAAGCTGAGGATGTTCAACAAGTCGAGCTACATGAGAGGAAGGTGTGTAGAAGGAATATTTTCACTTTGCTGCAACCTTGTCGACCTACTTCTGTTGGATAGAAGGTGCAGGGGGCGAGGCTATAGTGGTTGCAGTGTCCTTCTGTTCCCCTTTTGAATAGATTGTGAAGAAGTTGAATTTTGCAGTATGAGATACTACCTTTCGACACTTTTTAGGTGGAAAAATAGTTGGAACTACCTCTCGTATTTTGTAGAGATGACCCCCTAGAGTAACAATGACACTACAGGGTTGAGACTCATAAACAACATGGCGTCTCCACATATATGGTTGGCCCAAGAGAACATCACAAACATCCAGTGGGGAAAGATCACATAATAACTCATCCTTGAAGGGTTGGATGCCGTATGACAATCAACATTGTTGGCTGACATGAAGATCTCGTCCTTGCCGAAGCCACCCGATGTTGTATGGATGCGGGTGTGGTGTTGTCGACAATCCCAACTATTTGACGACCTCTGCTGAGATGAGGTTTTTCTGGCTTCCGCTATCAACAATAAAATGCAACGGGGTCCCCTTCACCCACATCTGTGAATGAAAAGGCACTCCCCCTTTTCAATATCTGTTGGTTCTTCTGGTTGAATTGCTGCGGTCGTGACAATAGCAGTGGGGTCTGCGTCAATGATCTGTCCTTTACCAGTATTTTCAGAATTAGATTCTGAATTAGGGTTTGGCTCCTTGTCTTTGATCTCGGCCATTAATGACTGTTTTGAGTGACATTCATCGGTGTTGTGCCAAGGGATTTTGTGGAAATCACACCATTTTCCGGTGTCCTTCTTTGTCTTCCCGTGACCCTTCTTTTCCTGTGTCTCAGACTGGCTTTCGGGAGACTGTTTGTTAAGGCCGTCTTTGTCATACTTTGGTTGTTGCATATTTACAGACCCAAATTCCCATTTGTTCTGGTGCTTAAATTTCTACTGAATTTTAACAACATATCGATAAGCAGCATCGAGTGATGAGATGTCCAAAAAATCCATTTCAGTCTGGATGTATCTGTGTAGAGCCCCACGGTATTTCAGAACCAAATGTCGCTCGGAGTCTTTGATACCTAGCTTGGTATGCAAGGTATGGAAGGTATTGGTGAAATCTGGAACTGCTTGGCCCCTCTCTTGCCACAGTGTGGTCCATTTCATGTATTGGTCCTCATAGTTGCCAATAGGGTAATACTGTTCCTTTACCACATCCACAAAAGAATCCCAAGTGGGATCGACCCCATATATTCCAGACTCCTCTGTGGAACTTTGCTCCCAGTAAGTTTCCCACCAATGTTTGACATGAGGGAGAGCTTTAAGGAGTGCGAAGGTGATATTTTCTTTGTCGGAAAAATTGTGAACA